>OMKX01056311.1:0-12525 GCA_900302425.1 Brosme brosme
ATCTTCAAAGATTTTTGTTCTAACATGGAAATAACGGATCCGATATCATAACATTAGTTTCGAAAGATCACTTCCAAGTTCCCTCGTTGACATTCCTAGCAGAACAGTTTTGGTGTGCTTCCCAAACAGTTTGCATGATAACTTGATAGATATTCCAGTATTTTTTGTGTTATGGAAACTTCTATGGTGATATTCCTAAACGTGCCTCACCTTGCCTTGATAGGTTGACAATTTCAGAAGAATAAAGAATAGTACCCTTATGCCAACTTTCAGTGCCTGTTTCTCATGAAAGATATATAAAATGAAACTGATATGATCATAAATGATTGAAGAAACCAACATAAAAGAATACATAAATAGAAATACAGACTGACATTTGGTACCATGTTTCTATCACGGTGTTATATAGCAACCAATATGAAATACAAACGCATTTCGTTAACAATTTAATTAAATTTCTGAGCTTTCCAAGTAACGCAAAGGAAGGCAATAGCTGAATTAGCTACTGCATGTCACAAAACGCAATAATTGTTAGTAGGCCAGACCTTTCGCATATTTAAAATATCTGCCAATGTACTTGATTAAGCGTATGTATATATTATATCATTCTTTGGTAATGTAGATATTTTCTCCTGAGTCTGGACTTGTTACACATGCCTGCAACAAGCATGTGCTTCCATTTATATGCTCTTCATAGTCCATCAACATGATATGCACAAAGGTTCCACGCCCCACAGATCTCTTTGTTAAACACACAAACTTAGAAATGCTGTTGAGCATAAATTATCATCACCCTTTTCAACTAGGAAAAAACTATGGCGTACAAATTGTTCCCCCCATCAGGGACAAATTATCAAACCGATTTATCCATAAATCCTTGTTAAGGCAAAAGTAAGCCCAGGCTTTGGTGTAAATCTCAAATTGTAAACATAGACTGGATGCGAGCGGCCTGTACCTCTGAGCCTGTTCACTTGAACTAAGATGTAGCGCTGGACTCTGCGTGTCTTTAATATCAGGAAGGAGGAATGCCTGCCATTAATGACTGGAATTTGAAGAGCATGGTAAAGTTGATGTATAAAATGCTTATAAAAAAAGAAAAAAGGCTTTTGGAGCGTTTTGGATCGATTCGTCAAATCAATAGCTTAATAGACTTACTCGATGTGTATCGTTACTGCAGGGGTTTCAAACTCATTTGAGGTTGGGCCGGAGACTTCTGATACGCTTGAAAATATTAACTTATTCACGAAGTTGACTGGTGTATTCATCATAACTTTCTCTGTGGGTAAAGACGCGAATATTATATTATTTGTTCACCGCTACTTGCTGTGTGCTCACTAGGAATGTTTGGCTTGTATTGACTTCACTGAATAAACATTCATTCTTCCAAACATCTTGAATTCTTCTAATTCTGCATTAAATTTCCTTCTCTTTGCCAGGGACATCTTGCAAGTTATTTTAGCTTCTTCTGAATTCACTAGGGGTCTAGTGGCCTCGTGTGGCATCTAACGCCACCCAGGTTATTTAGGGAATTACAACAATGAATATTTTATCAATTTGAAAAACTCGATTCTCTTTTCAGTTTTTTGTAGGCCTACTCTGATGCTGTTGAATGTATTTTGTTCACTGTACTAACCTGTTTGTTAGTTTCAAAAACATTTAAATTAAAAAAAGCTTCATTTATTTTCCATGTCTCTTTTCATCATATTGCCCCCTGGCTGGATTAAGCCCCCTGGCCTGATTAAGCCCCCCGGCCGGTCGCAGAGCCCTGGCCTTCAGGGACACCGTACCTGCTCCACGGGGATGTGCTTGACGAGGCCGCTGACCACCGTCCTGGGGGTGGGCTCCCCGACGTCCACCTGCTCCACGTACAGGGAGTCTGCGTCGGGGTGCTTCTCGGCGGTGAGGATGCGTCCGACCCGCAGGTCCAGGCGGGACACGTCCACCTTCAGGTCCTCCAGGGGCGCCGCCGCCGGCTTCTTCTCTTGCTTCTCGCCTCCTGCTGGGACCCGGGGCGCAACGCGGTCGTCAGTTACACATCAAAAACCGAGCACAAGAGTCCCAGACTCTGGGACAAATTAATGACAAAAAAAATTGAATAATCATTTGAATTTAATTTGATTTTGGAAAATCAAAGTTGGCTGTATTCAGTAGTTCATTGTTTGATTTATTATATAATTGAGCGTCTAACAAAGTATGTATGTATATTGGTTCAGGACGGACTGGACCAAGCTGTAACTATATAACTATCTGATGTCAAGGGAGGAGAAAGTGTTGTGTGCGTATAGATTTTGCTCCACTTGTTCATATCTGCAGAATGAAGCGAGACAGAAGCCATTCACAGGCTTGAGTTCCCCTCGGGCAGCTGTTAAAGGAAGTGCCTGGTTGAGACTAAACGAAGGTGTCATTTTCCAGGTCAGATAAAGTAATAGGTTCCATTTTTTTAAATTGGCTGGAAAAAAATGTGAATAGATTTGCCATTAAAAATAAGCTAGCTAGTCACTTGGTGTTCGATTTTTTTTAACTTAATATAAATCACAGAACATTTATGTTTGAAGGTACTTGAAGACCTTGAAAATATTCTAGCTCACTGCACTATTCTTCAGGGTAGTGCATTGGGATGCACTCAAAAAGAGACCATCTGGAAACTATGCCGGGCAGCTTCTGCAATCCAATTCAATTTTCTTCCAAAAATCTTTTCCAAAGGCTGGCTTCAAGGTGGCATGCGCTTTGACGAGCACATGAGAAGATTTTTATTTTTTCATTTAAAAACAGAAAGGAAAAAAAACATAAAACACAATTAGTTCTCCATAATGTCCCAGAGAGCTGGAGTACCTTTCCTAGATGACAAAACCAATAGCTCACTTTGGATGTGAGGGAAAAGCTGGCTACATGGGGAATGTACCCAGTTCAGTGCCAGAGAGGACTTTCCACTGACTGAGCTGCTGTTAGTGTACAGATGGAGACCTCAACAGCAGCAGTTGCCACACACATCTCTGATAAGGAATCATCATTATAATTTGATTTCACTTCGGAGTTTAAGGATGTATTTTAAGAATTGATAAGATGACACATTCTCATGTTTGTCTTTAAATGTTTTGGTTTCTTTCAAATGTGTGATTAAGAGTATAATGCTGTAACTTAGTAGCTTGTGGATTCATAAAAGACTAGGATTATTATGCTTATAAATTAAAGCGCCATATAGGAAAACCTAATCATCACATGCTCTGTAAAAAACAGCACGGTGACAGGAAAATATGCATGTGATACTTATAGCTTTCAACATTTGGACCTAAAGAATGCCCTGGTCTAATTGATACAACTATATTGTAATGACAACCATATGGTTAAGAAATGTGAGGGTCATTTACAACCGACGCACTGAGTGAGTGGCGCTTAAATTAGACTAGATACCAGAACATAAGAAAACTAAAGGACGACAAGTGAAAGATGAACTGACTTTTATAAGAAACATTTAAAGGCAAGAAAGAACTGCCACATCAAGTCAGTCACTCCAAAAATAATAGAAGAAGAGGAATCGCGGCCCGATTACTTTTCAACATTATAAAGACATGACTGCTTTTACTTTGAAGTCACTGGAAAGTCTTGAGGATTCATAGCGTACTTCCACATGATCCGGATAGCCTTTCATCACTGGTGACATTCAGCTAAGATGCTTCTCGTCACAGCCGCAAGTAGTGAAGTCGAGAAACAAAATAAAAAAAGCAGACTAGCCCAGAAGCTAATCAAGTTTCTGAACCAGGGATCGCGTTTCTACTCAAAGAGGGGAAAGAAAAAGGTCTGGGATCCGACACAAGACATACCTCCCTGCTTCGTATCCATTATCACTCAACTGATGGAGAAATCCATTAATCTGGAGGAATCTCACATGGGTCTTCAAGTGCAGCAAGCGGACAGATGATGATGGAAAAGTTGGATTCAAAGCAGTTTTAAGTTCAAAAGGGAGTGAGGTTTAAGGATGGAAAACAGCCATGTCAGAATATTCGGGCATGTCTATAATGACGGAATAAACACCATTATACCGATAATTTGGTGACAGAACAAACCGTGAAAGGGGACTACATCGCATTGTCCGTAAAACGCTGAGAAGGTACACCCACATTAAACTTCACTACGACCACCTTCTTAAATTGTATTGTTACGTTGCCCATACCTTTTTTCTCTGGCTTCTTCTTCTTCCCCTCGTCCTTGGGAGGGAGTGCATCTGCAGGGGAGGTGGACTGGACCGGGGCTGCGGGGGGAGGACTTGGCTTGGAACTGCATTCAACCACACCCGCATCACCCGATGGCATGGGCACCTCTAGCACTGCACAGGAGGAGGAGGAGTTGGGAGACAGGCAAAGGATGACTGGAAATGGTACAAGAAAGAATCTTGACCGACTTGCACAAGTTCTTGTTTTTTAGCTGTTGAATCTCAAATGCAGTTTGGCCTGGGTTATACTTTTTCATTTCAATGCCACTTTTGTGATGGGATGCGCCACATCGGAACACAGGTCTGGCGTCCACACTTGACACTTCGATGCGAATTCTGTGGCCGGATTTCACTTTCCGGCAAAAATACTTCCTGGTAAAATAAGTCTGCTGAAATGACGCTGGGTGAAAGAGAAGCCCTTGTGTTGTTCTTGCTGTTTAAAATGGTATTACATAGTCAAACGCCTTTGTCGTTGCCCAGTCATGCATTGTTGTTGATAGGCTGTATTAAATAAGTTTGTTCACCAACATGTAGTAGTTCCCCCCGCGTTCCACAAGTTTTATAATAATGACCGCCCGCCAGGAATACCTGAAAATCAAATGTATAGCAGCCTAGGGCTGCAGTGGTGATGTTTTAAAAACAAGCACACATCTCGATAGCAGCTTATGCAATTTGAACGTTGTTTTCTTATGAAGTCAGAAAGACATTGGATATTCAAAAGATATTCCCTGTCTGAATTAGCAATGTGACGCCGTGAACTAAAGACGGGAACACCAATATGGGTCCCAGTGGAGCCTCAAAGCAGACAGAGGAGTGTCCTGGCGGGCGCTGTGTAGGCATGGGGCACGGTGTAAACGACCTAACCAGTAGTCTTCCCGCATTGTGCCCTGATTCCTGTCCACGCACCTATGCAATCCAATCAGAACGCAAAACACCTGGGGATGTGGTCTAGCGCCTCGGATCACAATGTGAGGAAGATCAGATCTGGGAATGTCCAGACCTGGGAGTAAATGCGTCCTAGCGTAATTGGATGATTAAAGTTGCATTGAAACGTTATGTTGAATTTAAAACACATTTTGTTGTAACGTTAATGTGCCATCACTCCATCTCGGAAATAACATTGGCCATTGGACATAGTGCTCCCTACACTATGTCCAATTTTCTGCCTCATAAACTTGGTCGTACAGAAGTTAACTTCATAAATATGAAAAAAAAAAAGTGTTTCATTTTGAAACAGATGAATCTAACGGTACTTGGGATGTACTACATTCAGTCTAGCTGCTTGCCAACGCCGTACACACCTGGCATGTGTCAGGTGGATCATGTATTGTGAGTGTGAGGGCGAGGGGTGAGGGGATGAGCCAAGTGTTGCAGTGGTAGCGCTGTGATGTACTGCCATGACAGACAGGACTCATCCGCCTCACAACCTCCTCCTCCTCCGCCTCCTCTAACAGCTGGCTTCAGCGACAGCGGCAGCAGCAGCACAGTATTTATACGCCCACCAAAAGAACGCTGGCATCCAGATGAAAACACATTTGATTGGAAAATGACATCGTGTCAGAGTTGATGGAAACGAGGACATTGAGTAACAGAGTAGGAAACCATGTCTCCAATCAATCTTCACGTGGAAGGAATAACAACAGAAAGTCTTTTCTGTTTTTTTTTTTGTTTCCTCTACATCAACAGTGGTCTGCATGGGTGCCTCACTGTTGGGCATGGGGCGTTCACCTTAAATTGGAAATTGCATGTTCCGACTTGAGAGCAGAAAATAAGTAAGGTTTACTTAAAAAGCCATGCATGTGTTTACCCTTATGTATTTTTAACCCCCAAAAAGTGGAATCAGCAATGTTCTTGTCACATTTTTCTGCTTAAGCTACAAACATTCCTTCCACTGTCCTTCCAATTTTGTATTCATTAGCGTCTTTCTCATCTTAATCACAATGAATGAGATGCCATTGGTTTGCTTTAGATCTAGCCAAGCTTTTCTACAAAGCACTACAACATTTTCTGGCACTTCGTAGCCAATGAAATCAAACTCCAAAGTAAACTCCAAAGTAAATTGGATCGGTAATCATCTAATCACCAGTATTTTGGTGCATTCCTTCATGGTTCCGAAACAATACAGAAAATCTGGCATTTCCTTAACATGCCGACATCGACTTTTAATTCCTGCTTCCTAAAATACTATCTCTGCAAATAAATAAATAGCACAGCCGTGTTGAGGCATGCATTTCAATCTCAAGCATTATTTCAGATGAGAGCTCTTCAGGCGGACATGCGTTCCCAATGAAACTAATAGCCATCTTAAAAGCACAACAGGCTACTTTTCAAAGGGATCTGTTAATAATACGTTGAGGCGAGAACGCTAAAGATGTTATCGTTGCTTTTTCGTACGCTCCTCTCTCTCGGCTCATATGATGAAACGATCTGGCCGACAACATCAAGGTTAGACGTTTTTCATTTGATCTGGAGGAAAGGAATCGGTTTCGCAAACCAGGCGTCACCTACCTCCTCTTTTCCTCTCTTTCTCCAGCAGCTGCTTTTTCAATTCCTCTATGTCCTTCTTGAGTTTGGCGTTCTCCGCCGTCAGCTTCTTCTCCTCCCGCACACTGGCCTGCACAACTGGAGTCACAGTGGATTCCTGTCAGAGTCATACTGGCCTGCACAACTGGATTCACAGTGGATTCCTGTCAGAGTCATACTGGCCTGCACAACTGGAGTCACAGTGGATTCCTGTCAGAGTCATACTGGCCTGCACAACTGGATTCACAGTGGATTCCTGTCAGAGTCATACTGGCCTGCACAACTGGATTCACAGTGGATTCCTGTCAGACTCAGACTGGCCTGCACAACTGGATTCACAGTGAATGCCGCTCAGAGTCATACTGGCCTGAGCAACTGGATTCACAGTGGATGCCGCTCAGAGTCATACCGTGCCGCACCTTGCTCCCAGATAAACCATAGTCCAACATGGGGCTCATTGAATGCCAAGGGATACAGGCTTAGCACTGTGTGTTACTACATGCCTCTGTAGTCTGCTAACACGAATGCATGACTATGCTGCATAAAGGAAATAAAATGTGTTTTTTTTCTCTTAATATTGGGGTGAAAATAATTAGGATAGTCTTCTAGGACCGTTTTCTCAGAGGTTAAATATTTTAAATGTTTATATTTAAGCTATACTGTGTAAAGCACAATGTATGTCAAAAGTATACAATTTAACTCATTTTGCTAGTACAGCTCATCATTGAGCAGGTAGGGTTAAAGGCATATTGTTCAAAGATACACTGCAGACATTGGGGGATCGACACCCGCAACCTTCCGGCAGGGAGTCTAACCCCCCCTTATCACAACCAGACCATCCTGTCCGCTAATCTCATTGAAATGTCCTGAGTGCACTGGTGTCTCGTGCCATCTCTTACTGGCTTTCTCTTTGAGGAGCTGGACCTGCTGTGTGAGGTACTCTATGAGGCGGTCAGCCTCCACGGCTCTCTGCTCCAACCTCACCAGGGGATTGTGGCTCGACATCTTCACCAAGGAGCGGGCTAAGAACCTGCACCACCAAAAGAAAGCACAACGAGTCAACTTCAAAGCAGGCTTCTTACAATACAAAAAAAACACATGCGGTTTGCGACACATGGCTGGCTTCTACCTCACTGGGAATTGTTAGGGAATCTCAGACGGTCATGTTTGACACGGGTAACACACACACACTTTATATTACCAATACGGTAAGGCTGAATTCCAAAACTTTCTCCAACGTCATCCTTCTTATCACTCGTTCACTACACCCTTGAGGAGACGAGCAGTAGCAGTTAGTGGTTGAGCAGGAGGAAAGGAGCAATGTGGAAAAGAGACAGCAGAGCTCCTTCAGCATCAATAAGGAAGCACTGAATGTGGATGTCCACTTAAATCACAACATGCAGACTTGCTTCATAAAGGTGAGTCTAATGAGGTAGTCAAATCTCCAAAGTAATCCTGTGTAGAAATGGATACACTGATTGAACTATTCGGATGCAGCCAGTCTTCTCTACTCTCTGCAGTCATTAAGAAGCGCAGCATTACCTCAACACATTCCTGATTCAATGGGTAACACTGTAACCAGCAACACAGAATGCAACGTTATACACATTTAGTTTACTTATGTTTGCCTTTAATAAACAATAAGCAATCTGTCCTTTCAACTGGGATTTGGCACTGTGTGCTGCCTGTTTTTCTGTGTTTACACTCCAAAGAAAATCAGCCTGCTTCATGCCACTTAGGTATAAATGTTGCTTTACAGCAGTTCAGCCCTGCATAGAAGACACCTTAGACACAATGGAGCTTGGCAATTTACTTATTCTAACAAAGAGGGCCAGTTATTTTACAAGTCACAAGGTTTAAGAAGAAGAAAACATCTTACACATAGCGCAAAGCCGGGAAGGAAAACAACAGCTGGACCCAGATGAAAACAAAATGTTGGGGATGCGGAAATTAGAAACATAAAAAAGCTGGAGTTGATAATATCAAGGATCAAAGCAGTGGGGCTCTTGAATTTATTTAAACAGGACCAGTCGTGGAGCAATAACGCCCGCCACAAAAAAAGCTGATCTCATTTGGATAACCTCTGGAAGAGGAAGCCCTGAGCTTGGCCCAGCTTCAGGAGATGTGTGTTTTAAATGAGGCAGTAATAGCCAATTGTGTCAAAGAACTGGCTTCGGATGAGTTGTAATAATCTGATTAAAAGCTAAACCACTCACACAGACCTTATTGCACAGATTGGTGAAGCGTTGCACAACAGAATAAATGTCTGAAAACTTAAAATGAAAAGTCTCATTTGTATGTATAATATGCAGCATCACAATGCAGACTTCTGGTTTTGTAAAGATAGAGATACAAGGTGGTCATTATCAAAATCAGATTGAATCAGTTCCTTCTCGTCGTAGAGTGAAAAACTTGGTTGCTGTCTATTATGCACGTTTAGGCTAAATATATGCATTGGTGCATTAACTGTGTCGGTTATTGGGGGGAATATAATATTGTTTTAGTCCAACAGCATAAATCATTATGCCTGCTAAAAGAAACCCAGCTAGGGTCTGTAACAAAGGATTTGACATTTAGAAGCAGATATGATTAAGACAAAACAAATATTAATTCATCATACATAACGATATCATATCCTTGGGATGATCTAGTGTTTTGACCACGACTTCTAGCCATTGTTCAGAGACAAATAATTCTAGGCAATCATAACATCGTTTGTCCAAGATTCCCGTAAGAATATGTGTATATTTAAACAAAGCTGTTACTGTATGTAAAAGAGAAGTGCAAATGTAAATATAAGTAAATATAAGTAAAATATACCAAGTGAAAGTCGGTTGGTACTTTCGGTTCACTTTCCGAGAAACTGCACTAGTTGTTGTATACACAGTTTTTACAGCGACTGTATCAAGTATTTATAAGTTTATAAGTATATATTGAAACAAACTTTAATAGGATATGCTTTTGTATAATAAGATTCACAAGGTAAGCTAACAGTTATTTGTTTAATTCAGGAATAGTTAATATGACATGTGATAGTATTACAAGTAGCCTATCTAACGACAACAATGCTTATATTTCTGTATACATTTTTTACCATCACGCTTAGTATACCAGTAGTTTGATGAACTAAAGACAGTATAAATACATCGTTTTTAAACTCACATTGACTTACGGTCCGAAAGCCTTCAAACACGTTTCGCTGCAGGTAATGTTAGCCCTCTGACAAATATCCCCAGCTGTTGTCAGGCAGCTAGAACATTATTCTGGCGAGATATATAAAACTCTATCGTATCCGGATAGACTAAACGTAAATTATTTCTGGTGGACTTTAAGAAAACAGATGTTTTGCAGATCTACTGTCCACATTTTTTTTTAGGCGTCGTTGTATTCGCCTTTATACAATTACATAAACCACCACAATATATTACATATTCCACCCAATATAAAAATATTAAACATTAAAAACAATATTTCAGACA
Source organism: Brosme brosme (assembly GCA_900302425.1). Taxonomy (NCBI): domain Eukaryota; kingdom Metazoa; phylum Chordata; class Actinopteri; order Gadiformes; family Lotidae; genus Brosme; species Brosme brosme. The sequence continues at coordinate 10,213 of OMKX01056311.1, forward strand.
TCACTGTAATTTATAACTGGTTTTGTATTTACAAACTGACCGGTATTCTTAGTGTAGCGGCCACTACTTTGTCGCACAATGCAGACGTCATTGATCACGTTCACTTCTGTTTCCGAAGTGTTTACAATATTCATTTGTAGAAAAAATCAATACAAAGCTAAATTGTATTCTGTCAATACGAGGAGTCGCTACCATTGAAGGTGAGTAGGACTACCTGTGCCATCCCTGTCGGGTATCGCAGGACCGATTATGACTAGATTCCTACCTTTGTAGTGCAGAGCTGAAGTTGCTGCCTTGCATGACATTTAACGTTTTCAAACTGTAATTACGTTCGCCGTATAAATATTGGAAATGTATAGGTACAGTACATACTTGAATAATAAATGCAATGCGATCAGTTTTATCTAACGTTGATGATTGTTGCTCTTCATGCATGCTGCCATATTGACTGTTAACTGTCATCTATATAATATCAATGTCACAATCTTACGATTCATAAAACGTAGAAAACCTGAATGTATTTTCAGTTTTAACACCTCATCATGTCCTTGACACACAAACCCAAGAAGCATCATGCATATAACCCGTTTGTTTCATCGGTGTCTATTATACTGATTTAAATTGTATTTAAACTCTGGGTTGCTGGGTTGCTGTATAGGTATAGTTCACTGAGCCCGGGGTACGATGCGACCTCTCAGAGACGCTCAGCTGGGCGCCTTCACCTTCTTCGCTTCGGCTCTTCCTCATGATGTCTGTGGGAGCAACGGTCTACCGCTCACCCCCAATTCCATCAAGATCCTTGGGCGATTCCAAATCCTGAAGACCTTCACTCACCCAAGACTCTGCCAATATGTGGACATTTCCCGGGGAAAACACGGTATGACTCACTGTAATTACCGTGTAAGATAATTATTTCAATAATAGGTATTGCACAGTACATGCACTTGCATTTAATCCTCAGGAACAATTACATATGGGTGTATTCATTGTACCTCCTCCAAAATGAAGGAAGTTGAATGACAAAACCTATTTATATTCATATTGGCTATCAGATGCTATTATCCAAAGCGACTTAAGTGAAGCTTATAACTCCACCCTGGATGTACATGATTCGTATAGGGAATGGTTCACATTGCGGGCAGTAGCAACAAAGAAGCAAAGGTGATGGGAGTGACCATTGTGACCCTTAATTGTGACTAACTTAACATCTTTCAATTGGAGAGCGGAAGGGAGCTAACTCTAGGTGTAAGGAGAATTTATACAAAGGCCTTTTAAATTAACTAGTAGCGAAGTAAACAAGGTTATATCATTTCTATATCATTTTATATTATTATTAGGGAATAGGGATCTATTTTCCCAAGACACTACTCAACAATAAAATTTGACTTTATGCATACATTTTTCATGTAAACTCAATATCAACATCATTAACAGTTACTACCAATATTTTCCTTAATAGTACCATGAATAATTGTTTATATTTTTTGCTATTCCCATATAGAGCGTCTGGTTGTTGTTGCAGAACACTATGAGAGCAGTTTAAGTGATTTCCAGAGACAGGGGAAAACAGCAAGGTATGATGGGTACTGTTGTCTCTCACCAGCAATGTATTAGAAACCTGCTATGTAGACTTCTCTTCTTCTTTCAAATTAATTTGTTTGGACTGAGTTATTGCGCAATATTGTGCATAATAATGGGTCAACATGGGTGCAGGGATGGGGGATACATACACAGTTCACGTGCATATTACACAATAACTGTGTTTATTATTGTGATCGTGGAGTGTGTCGCGTGAAGTGTTCTGGGATTTTGGGGCTGGGGCTGACTCCAGCAACACATTAAGGCGGCACATTAAGGCGCTGCAGATGTCCGGACGTGGGCAGGCCTTTGGCCTACTCCCAAAAGCAAATGGAGGCCACGGTGCGGTGGCTCCGGCCCAGAGCAACGGTCCTGCATGCAGGTGATGGACCAGGTGGTAATGGACCGCCTCATCAACAGCCGGGTGGGTCCCGTCCAATGTCCTGCCGACCTGGAGACCCCCATCACCCTGGCGGAGGACCACCGGTCTCTTCCCTCAGGACCCGGGGAGGGGCAGAGGGTCTACCCAACCCCCCCCCTTCAGACCGGTACCGAGGAGAACCAAGGACACTTCACGTGACACCCCCTCCACCCATTGATGTATTGGGGAGACTGTGATTGTGTGTGAAACTTTCCCGTTTCACATTTATTCTAAGGACTACCCCTTAAGATGGACCGTCTCATATAAGGGGGTCCAGGGAACACATACACATTAAAAAAGGATACAAAATTACA
>OMKX01056314.1:0-12159 GCA_900302425.1 Brosme brosme
CTGACCTAGACGTGATTCCCAAATTCTTTAGAGACGATCAAATGGAAATAAGATCTTAGTCAATCCAAAATAACGGTTTCAGTGATTTGAACAAACCCTATGTAATCCTAATGAATAAAGGTCAGAGCAGATGTTTCAGATTGAGATACATGTGCGCGTGAGTGTGTGTGTGTGTGTGCGCGCGTGTCAGCCGGTGCAGTGTACTTCATGATGCCCACCACAGTCAAAACAGGCAGAATTCTCAGCACATTGACCCAAGCTTCTAAAGGCATCGTTCTGCTGCCATAGCATGTCCTTTCCTTTCTGCTGGAATAAATTAAAGCCAACTGCAATAAGCCTGTTGATTGACAATGAGCGCTGTACACATAATGGTATTTATTTCTGTTGTGTGCCCTATAAGTGTTCTAGTCTGTCACAATATGGTTTTAATAAAGTGATTTGAAAATCAAGTGTTTAGTTTTACGACTCATTTCTTTATTTTTTACACAAGTTTAGTCTTAGCCTTTTAAAGAAATGCGATATACATACAAAACGCTATTTTTATTTCCAGCTACGTTTTACATGAAATGCATACGTAAGAAAAACAGGAAATGGAGCGGATTCATTGGTTGGCTGATTCAGCCATGGATTCAGCTCCCAGCATCTAGCATGGTAAGTCATATGACCTAGAGTTCCTCCGACTTGCAGCACGCGACCAATCGACTGTTTAACATAGCTTTAACTACTGCCAATATTCTGCCAGGTATTGCCAAAAGTATTAATGAATTGCAGATTTAGCTTTCTTTTTTTTCTAACAGTTGAGGAGTCAGTCGAGATAAACGCGCAAATCGAGCTTCCTGTCTATGTGTCCCGAGTCCAAAGACCGGTTTATATGAGCCTACATATTTGATATCTCGCTTTGCAGCGACGGACTGGGTGGTCGACCTGAGTATAAAGGTACTACTATTATCTCTGCGATTAAGAAGAAGCCTCGTTGCTCTCGTTTTTAAGGACAATGAAACTCATTATTCTTGATGAATATGATCAGGTTAGTGAGTGGGCTGCAAAATACATAAGAAACAAGATTTTACTCTTCAATCCTGGTCCGGACAGACATTTCACATTGGGACTTCCAACTGGTAAGCCGATGCTTGAGCAAGAAACAAGTTATCATACTTAAACGTGTTGTTATGGCGAGGACAGAGCAGTCGGTTTAACGGAGCACATTTATTTTTCTCACTGCTCAGGTGGCACACCACTTGGTTGCTACAAGAAACTGATCGAGTTCTTCAAGAATGGAGAAGTCTCATTCAAGTATGTCAAAACGTTTAACATGGATGAATATGTTGGTAAGTATATCCCAAGAATGGTTATTGATGCATGTGTCCTTTTTGTTTTGTTGTGCAAACTTATTTATTGGACATTTCTGAAATTGCCAAGGTCTTCCTAGAGATCACCCGGAAAGCTACCATTCCTTCATGTGGAATAACTTCTTCAAGTACATTGACATAAGAGCAGAAAATGTCCACATTCTGGATGGCAATGCTGCAGATCTTGAGTCAGAGTGCCAGGCCTTCGAGAAGAAAATTCAAAATGCTGGGGGTATAGAACTCTTTGTTGGAGGTGAGAACAATTTCAGAATTTCTATACATATGTGGCCAACCTAAAATGCTAAATTGTTATTTTACTCGACCGGTATTACATTGTTAAAGCATATCATTCAACTCTGAGAATCACACTTGTCCCTTTTTTCAGGTATTGGACCCGATGGTCACATTGCCTTCAATGAGCCGGGTTCTAGCCTGGTTTCGCGGACCAGAGTGAAAACCCTGGCGATGGACACCATCCAGGCTAACGCTCGATTCTTTGATGGGGATCTGTCAAAGGTGCCCACGATGGCTTTGACAGTGGGAGTAGGCACTGTGATGGATGCAAAGGAGGTTCGACGTCTATCTTTCACCTATTTTACGTGTACTGTTTTTCCTGTGCAATTCTTTGTTTGTATACCACAACTTTGTGTGCAAACTGCCTAATCTCAAATTTTGCTTTGAAATCTCTGTTCAGGTCATGATTCTCATTACTGGCGGACACAAGGCATTTGCTTTGTACAAAGCTATAGAGGAGGGTGTTAACCACATGTGGACGGTATCTGCATTCCAGCAGCACCCACAGACCATTTTTGTGTGTGACGAAGATGCCACTCTGGAACTAAGGGTCAAAACTGTAAAATACTTTAAAGGTAACATTGAAATTCCATATATAGGTACTCTACAGTAGGCTATAGTTTAATGACTGGTCTAGATTTTTCTTGGCAGTGGGGATATGTAATTTGTTCACAAACTTAAAAAACTCAGACGTACACTGTATTAATACGTACAAAGAACATACCAGACATTGGGCAGCATGTCTCAAGTCATTTCATCGGTCAACAGAATGTCTTTTAAAACCACAACCTGAACCAAATGTACTCTTGTGTTCATGTATTTAGGGATGATACACGTGCACAACAAGCTGGTGGATCCACTTCCTGCTACCCTGAAGAGAAACTGAATTTAATGTACTTGGTTCAACACTCCACTTAATTATACATTCATATCATATGTCACAATCATTTCTTTTTGTAAAGCAGGGTTTTGTTTCAATCTTTTTATGAGCAGAGACAATTCATTTTTTTAAACAGGGTTTTTATAATACTTGAGGTTGTTTAATAAAAGAATAACTAAACATGGAACTTTTGAACAATAAAACCATTTAATCCAAACTTAACTGTGCCATTATTATTATTATTATTATTATTAGGTATTCACAGAGTATCTGTGGATACTTATTATTATGTATGGGGTTGGCTATTTGCTCACGAGGAGGCTCCTCCAGCCTGTCCGTGTGGGTCATGTGACGCGTGGTGGAATAACAGACCTAGCTGTCAGCAGTCGGTTGTGTGAAGATGGCCGACTTATGCTAGCGATCTAAATCTTAGCTACATCGTCCGCCAGAATCCTTTAACACATCTCACTTATAGTGGACATATCCCACTGTGCTTTTAATCATCTAGAATGGCAGAGCAGAACAGCAACGTGAGGTATCAAGAGGTAGGCCTCGTTTTGTATTAACTGATCTCAACAATTATCTTGCTAGTAAGTTAGCTACGGTTAACAGTCAGTGGAAAACGGAACTAGGCAAATGTTTATGGGTGGGCCAGAGTTGGGCTTACACGTGTTTATAATGAAGCTATTTGGACATTCGTTTGGTTTAAACTGTCACGTTTTACAAATGCAACATCGTAGTTAGCTAGGAGGTATTTTCAGCTCGGACTAACTAGGTAACGTTAATGATTTTGGCGATGGTAGATTTAGCTTCGGATGTTATTCACTAGCCATGCGTTACATTTACTAGCCAAGCGTTACATATACAAGCTACTCGTTACTTACACTAGCCATGCGTTACATATACTAGCTATGCGTTACATACAGCCTATCGTCTGAAGGGACTGATTATATTATTGTGTGTGTTGGTAATGTAACACCCATTATGTCATGTGACATATGGTTGGAAATGTAACACCCATGATGTAATGTGATTGAATATATGATCGTGTATGTGTAATGTAACACCCATGATATAATGTCACCCAACTAGGGGTACTACACTAGAGGCTTACAGTACAACTAGTGGACAATGGAATCACAGGCGTGTCTTCTGGATGTCTCAAAGGTTGATGTCTACAATCAGTTTGACTACCTTATCTGATGACTATTATCTAAACTCGATTTGTGTTTCAACATATAGGCCTAAATCTCTTTTTGGGGTGTTGAGTCAGACTTGAGATTTGAGGAAATGCTCCTCACCACATTTATCTTGCACATACTGACCAAGGCCTATTTGGTTTACAATACATTTCAGTCATCAAAAAGTATCGACTACTATTTTGGTTTTTATTATTAGGATTATTATGACTATTATTATTTCGGCCTACTTACTATAGCTCTCCCATTGTATCTTATATTTTAAGTCAGGTGTGCTACTGTTGATTGTGATCTACGTTTTGTGTCAGCTGGTAAATGAAGAGGAGCCAGCCCAGGTTTCACAGGAGGCCCCCACCCAGGATGCTCCTCCACCCTACAGCAGCGTCGCTGCAGCGAATGCAGGTAAGAAGAAGCCTCCTGAGTCGTCTCACTATCCAGTGACTCAGAACTCTAATGGCCTTACTTGTAAACAGAACCCTTAAAGGTACAGTTGCAAGTATAACAACATTATGTGCAAAACGCCATAAATCATCGATGCAATAGTCTTATAGTTTAAATTACAAAACCCTAAATTCAAGTGCAGCATTTGTTCTATCTTTCTAATGCAGTTTTTCTGTGACCCCAAATACAGATAGACAAATAGGCAAATGGGGCCACGTTATTATATATAGTTTTAACTCAAAACTGATTAACTGACTAAATTCATAAAAATTGTATCTAAAAAAAAAGAGACTTGCGTGCTTATAGCTATCCTGCCCTGTTATTTTCATCCGGACATGACCTGCATTTATTTTTGGCCTCCCCAGCCTTCTTTGACTACAAAGATGATGGAGGAAGCTTCCCAAATCCCCCATCTTACAACGTAGCCACCACACTGCCCTCCTACGATGAAGCAGAGAGAACCAAAGTAGAGTCTGCAATCCCATTGGTTGCTGGCAGAGTGACGGTACCCCAACCTCCTATCTAAATAAGACTTTGACATTTTTCTCTTGGTTGCACGTATTATGTGTCAGTAAACGGAGGGCATGCTGATGCATCAAATGCTAATCATCATTATTGCGGACGTTATTGTTTGGAAAGGTTTGAAAGTTTAACAATGATAAATTTGATTTTAATAGCGCCTTTCGTCAGGGCCTAAGGCGCTGATGTGTGGGAGACAGAACAAGAACAAAAAAAAGATAAGGGTTGAAGCTGAACAACGATTGTGTTGTGCTTGCTGGTGCAGGAGGATGACTTTGTGGCCAGGGATGAATTTGAAGATGCGGACCAGCTGCGGATAGGAAACGATGGCATCTTCATGCTCACTTTTTTCAGTAAGAACATCTTACTGAACGTCTTTCTGCTTGTCTACAGTTAAAGAGAGCTAGTACTTGACAGAACACCAACATTTAAATATTCAAATGTTTATAGTAGCTTGATAGTAAATAGTCAAATAGTTATCTAAAGACACCGTGTTTGGAATTAACATATTCTTATTTTCTCCCTCCTTCAGTGGCATTCCTGTTTAACTGGATTGGCTTCTTCCTATCGTTCTGCTTGACCACATCAGCAGCGGGACGATATGGGGCCATCTCTGGATTTGGCCTGTCCCTCATCAAATGGGTTCTGATTGTGAGGGTAGGACAACTTTAGCTTCATTCCTTCCTACTATATTAAAGCAGAACTTCTGGGAGGAGATGGCAAAGAGCACTGAATCAAAAACCTGAAACTGAAAGGGCGAAGTTAAGCCTGGTTTTGTGTTTCGTTACGGAGATATACTACCAAAGAAAACCAATTTGTGCGAGTGGATGTAGCTTTCAGTAGGGGATTTTTAAGTGTATTTCTACAGTGGCCAGTGTACATGGTTGTTTGAAACCTTTATAGACACTTTATTATAGTTGCCTACTCCTGGGAGAGTTTATAAATTATGCGCCTACAGATCCCCACCTCAAGCAAAATGATTGGTCGAAACAAGTATAATGCGAAAAAAAGTGAAACGACCCAGAGCTGAGCTAGTCTGCAATCATTCTTTACAAATGACTGAGTCTCATTTGTGAGACGAGCTTGACTGTAACTTGTAGATCCCCTACCTGTCAGCCCTTTGAAAGAGTTGGTTTGCACACCTGTCTGCTCTTTCTGAGTGCAATCACTTGGACTCCCAGATGGTTATAAAATAATTCTGTAACAGTTTATGGGATCCTTTTTTTTTCTTCTCGTAATTGGTGTGTCAGCGTTATTGTTTGGCATCAAACAAGCTAAGACAGTTTATGGCTCTGGCGTCTGACAAGATCGTATTACTTGTTTCACCTAGTTCTCCACCTATTTCCCGGGCTACTTCAATGAGCAGTACTGGCTTTGGTGGGTTTTCCTGGCCCTGGGTGAGTTAATCATCACATTTCAACCATGCACACATCCTTTTCAAGGTGTTTATTGTCTAGTACTGTGAAACCTCAAAATGAAACTTGCCAACTTGGTTTCTTTGTTGTTGTAGGCTTCATGCTCTTCATCAGAGGGTTTGTAAACTACTCCAGAGTGCGCAAGCTGGCTGACCCCGCCTACGCCACCCTGCCTCGGACACGGGTGCTCTTTATTTATTAGAGGTATGGCATGATGACACCATCCACACACAATGTCATGATAACCGACTAAATCCCTGATGGAATCTTGCACAACATCATGATAATGATGCTGTATCACTCTGTTGTCCAGCTCTGAAATGGTTCAGCCTTCCATACCTGAATGCTCTTCTTGTTCTCGTCAAACTCTTGACCACGCAGAACTTTGCGGACAAGTGGACGCGGAAGAGTTCTCACTCAATCGACAGTGAAAGCACCAGACCGAAGCCGCTTCTCCACAGGATGAGGTCGGGGATGGAAACAAAGTCAACGAAAACAAAACGACAAAAAAAAATCCTGAACCCTGACACTTGTTTTTGTTTGAAATATATTGATGGTAATTTGTAACAGTATTAGTCTTTCTATGTAGTCCGTAGTGGCTTATGTTAAGTGCTTTCGCATATACATCTGTAACATATTGATTAATGCCTTATATTGTTTTGATGGTAGTGTACTGGCATGCATTAGCCCCTTCAAGTCAATAGGGAAGAGTCTTCTGTTGGTGATACTTTGACCAAGAGCCCACTGGCATGAACTGCCAACACTTGTTTTGAAGACTTGTGATGAGCATGCAAAACACATTGTAAAGTTCCCCTCATGTTTACTTGGTGTGATGATTATAGTGTGTTTTTATAATGCAACATTCACCTAAGAGACAAGGTAGGACCATGCTGTAAATGTCACAGTTGATTCAGTTCACTGACCTTTTTTTGGCTTTGAACAACATTGCAATCAAGCCTATAGAGGGCAGTATTAGCATTTGCTTTAGTAATCACAGTGCTGAAATGGGCATCCACATTCATGCTAGCGATGTTATACTTTTATCAAGTTGATAGTGTAATGGCAAACACACATCCACTCACACAGCAGTGACTTTAATTAGATTTTGCCTGTAAGGCAAATGCTTTGTGTAATCCCTGTGATTTTAGGTGGTTGTTCTGGTATTCGTTTACATAAATCAACAAACATGTTCACAAATCTAGCAACCATAAGCATCCAAGCAAGAGTGACACATTATGAAGCAATTGCATTGAGCAAGAAGGGAGCCACAGACTTTAAGGATGGGTGTGAGGGCCTTGTTCTCTAGGCTAAATAATATGATCTATGCCCATGCTGCATCCAAAACATTAATATCTAAATTAATTAAGCACGTGACTCATTGCTATTGGGGTCATCTGCTCCATTATATATTTGATGTTTTGTTCAGGAATAATGAACCTTTCAAAAATACTAACTTTTTTTTGCCCAGATTCTGATGCATTTATGGGATGAGATTAACTTTGAGGTTAATGCATTATTTCAAGAGAAAATGTATATATATTTTTGTTCATTTAAAATTTTTAGCCTGTTGCTTATATATGGTGCAATTTAGAAAAGTAGTAGGTGTGAAAACCCTGCTGTCAAAGAATGTTGAATGCAGGTGCACTTTAGACACATCAATAAAACCCACGGTGTTCTATACGTCATTGTAGACTATATATATATAAAAAAAGTAAACATACGGGTGACTAATTTCATTTTTTTCTGGCTAATCATATTTGTTAAACACAAAATCATACTCATCTTCTGCGGTTATCACAATGAATAAGTGTCTCCTTATTGGCTCAAGTGGAGTACTGATTCAATTATTTGAATAGGGAATCAGGACATGCAGTGCTTTTAGTTCAGTAGGTCCTCACATAAAATGTTAAATATCTATGGAAAAAGTGTCGGACCATGAGAATGAACAAAACCTGCTTGTCTGTGTAACGTAGAGCTGCTTTGGGTTTTATTGTTATATGTTTTAAAATCTGATTAAAAAGCTTCATGTCAGCTGAATGTCTTTGATGTTGGCTGGTGTTCTTTAGACTGAGCCCCCAGGTCAAATAGCAGGTACCACGAGCACTTGGTCAGAAGGATGCTATGAAGGATATGGTCACAATTGTCAGGTGGTTAATAATCTATCGACTATATTGAGTTGTTCATATAGTTATTTACTATGACAGTAATACGCAGTGAGCGTGGGATTAAATCAAAGTTACATTCACATTTTTCAAAAGCAGCCATAATAACATTAATGAGGATTGATCAAGCTGGTTCCCTCAGCAGATAACTGCCATTTTATCATCCATCATTCCACAATAAGAAAAGGACACTGCCTACGCATAACTGAACAAGGACACAATAGACAGTCTCACATCCAGTTCACGGTTATAAATATGGTGGCACACCAAGGCCAATGTACAAGTGCACAAGTTTTAACCGCCATCATCATCGTACCGACATAGTTTAATAATATAAAAGTAATAGGAGGTAATTATTATTACTCCCCTGTGTCATCCAGCCTTCGCGGGAGGAAAAAGATGGCTTTCTGCCCGATGTGGGTCCTAGGGCCCGGCTTTGGCTTTCCGTTCTTCTTCAGTCCCACATACCAGTTCCTCTCCTTGTACTTCTGGGGCTGATAGGTATTGTAGTGGTTCTCTTCCAGCATCTCCACAAAGTAAGATTCATCACTTACTGTGCACTAGGACAAATACACGTGACAGGAAGGTTGTTATCATTCAGAGAGTTTACAAAGACACACTCACACTGGCATGAACACCCTCTTTCATCTTTGCCAGGGCATAACAAAATCACATGATGCTACTCACAATCAAAACCGAAATCTAGCCTAAGGTTGTAAATCACATGACTAGATTTTAGGATAACATTAAGTCCCCCCACAAAATGAAACCAACATGCATCAAGTTGTAAATTAGGTATTCCTATTAAAGTTGTAGTAATTTGAGTTGCTAGCTTCCTCCTTCAAACACCGATTAAGTTTTTTTTATAAAGAGTTCTTGAAAGAGCCCTGACCACTCTATCTCAATGGAGGCTGCGGCCTGACCTGATTTACTCCTATTTTCTACCCATTCGGTTGTAGATTTGCTTCTGCGCTTTGGCAAGTAAACCAATCTAGAGCTGTGGGAAAGAAGCCCTCTCATTAGCCTCTCCATACATATTCTGGTATAGCAGAGATGAGAAGGCCTGCACGGTAGAAGATGGTATCATAGTGAGACTGCAGATGTCCAAATCCTATTACTGCAGAACACCACTCCTAAACATCCCCATGCTGTGTTTGATCTACTCCAAACATGACGTTTTGCTTTACAACCAAACAACTCTGCTCTTGTCCCATCTATCCAGATCATAGTTCCAAAAGTCCTTTGGTTTGTTTAGATGCAACCTTAACACATCTATTTTTTTTAGAATAGAAAGCTTTCTCCTGGTTACTCAACACAGACATGTCTGGTTGAAAATGATTTCTGTATCTAAGATACTCACTGAACTATGCAAGTGGCCTGCATTGCTCATGGCCAGATATTTCCCAGTTTCCACTCCCTGAATCACAACCACGCCAGGTTCCACAGCTTTCAGTCTCAGGACAGCTGAAAAGAGAGCAGAGATAATGACATTGGACACAAAGGGAACAACTTCACAAGCAGACATTCAAAAAATTCAAAATACGTGTTTTTAGAGGACCAAAATAAGCTACACACTTGTGTGCAGTTTGCAATCTGTTTAAAATCATTGTTGCAGATATTTTTTTGAGTGACAATACCCTACTGATGTGAATGAAAACCGCTTATTCCGCTTATGTTTGAAAATAAAATTGGTGTTTCAGATAAGAAAAATGTTTACACAATGTATCATATATATATATATATATAAATAAATATATATATATTTGTTTTTAGTTTTAAATATTACTTTAAAAGAGACCAGAAATACCGATGAAATCCCACCAGGTTTGGTCATCCCCTGACACCAGCTGATCAAACTGGTGAAGGGCCTCGCTGTGTGCTCATTATGAGTAAAGCTTCGAAAATGCGTTCAACAAATGTTCTATTTTAAAACAGCTGGGGGTAAAAAAAAAAATCCACTAGAGGTGTTCATTCAACACTGGAATGTCAAAATGCGCCATACAACGTGTTTCTTTTTGTCCGGGCCTACTTACTGTAGACGTCCTCCTCATCCCTCTGGCCGTGCACCGTCCCGTCCGGGAGCATCTGGAGGTGGTGTCCGCCATTCAGGCAGTACAAGCGGATCCTATTCTTATAGTCTGGCAGCGGGTTGTTTTCGTATCTCGCAGTGCCACTTGACATAACGACTGCCTCTCCATCCGCCATTCTTGTTTTTATTGAAATAAAAAGGTACGATAAATCAAAACGCTTAAGATAAAATGAAGCTATAATATTTTGAAACCTCGATCCGGATGTTGTTGTTGAGCAGTTGAACGAATAAGGTGAAAAGCACGTATCACATAGGGTGCCTGGAAGGGATTGGACCCTATATACTGTGCCCACTTAACCCGATGAGCACAGGTGCTGAGCGGTGTGACTGGGACACTTCTGCTGGCAAGGTTAGGCTCCAGCCCAGCCTGCGTTTTACTGTGTAGCAACAAAGTAGCAACAAAGTAGCCACTTACATTCTATAACCATCTAATCGTGTTGACCTGCATGCCTACGAAGATACATGAAGGCTCATGGCAGGAAAATCTCTTTCTAAAAGGTTCCAAACACAACATTTGAGGGAGGATATTAATGTGAACCAGACGAGTTGCCGTCTGTTCGGATATTTGTACCAGGCCTACTGCACACGGATGGCTGCCATCCGTTTACATTGCATGTTGGGACTTGCTGTAGATGGATATTAGATCAAAGAAGTTGGATACTCCTGGTATATTATGGGGGTTGCCCTGCAGAAATCAACAAAACAAGCATCACCATGAAAAGCGCATTTATTGGTGGAGAGCAATTGGCTGCCGTGACAACCATTTTTATTGTTCAGAATTGAATTAGTTGAATATATGCATCAGTGTACAGTTTGTTTTTTAAGTACCACAGAGACATAAGCCTACATTTCAACATTTAATCAATGGAGGAAAAGATCAACAAGATTCACACTACATGGAGAAATGATACAGATGAGTTAGAAAAACGAGTATTTTGAGACAAAAACATTTACATAATTGAATATATGTACATAAATGAAATTTTAAGCAAAACAAATTTTTAGAAAGTATATCTCAGTGAAATATGCTCTGCCCTTGATCATTTTTTTTAAAGTTAATGTCTGCATATGTTTTATACAAAATAGATTTTCAAAACAATATTTGGGTAGTGCAAACTTTTAGATTCAAGCTGGTCGATTACTTTCACAAACAGTTTTGAGTGAAAAGACTAAAACCTATTCTATTCACAGTATTTCACAACTTGACCAAAGCCATCCGAGATAGAATACAAAATGTGTTAAAAAACAAAGAACTGTACAATTCTCTCCAAAGAATTACACGGATATATGTTGAATTCGCCTGTATAACTTGCTTTGGTCAACTTGTCGTCTAACATAATAGGCTTTATTTGTGCGGTGAAAAGTAATTGTTTATGGACACATGATGGTATTTCCTGAAAAGATCAGGCCTGAAGAGAGCGAGAGAAGACAAATGCAGGTCCCCTCTTGGGTGTATAGCTTATATTTGAAAACACAACAACAAAGAATAATAGCAAAAGGAAGCAATTACATGTCTCATGTAGAAATGCACTCCGTAAGTGTAATTTGTATTGCATATTTAGTTGTCCATCTCAAAATGTAGTATGCGCCAAAGGAGGCTGGATACATTCTTGAGCCAGTATGAGGCAAGTATGCGGTTTATCTTTTTTTCTTTATACGGGTTTAAAAAACAGCAGCAGATTTGTAGACACACTGGATGTGAAAGTAACCCATGAGTGCATCCTTATGTAGATTGTGAATAATGTCCGGTTTCTTTTTGTTTTTCCTCCCCCAGAACTATACGATAAATAAACTGGGAAACAAAATGAGTC
>OMKX01056315.1:0-11188 GCA_900302425.1 Brosme brosme
TGTCTGACTCCTGTTGCTTCCTGTTTGTCTTTCAGTCAATCGGCTGTGAATACTATGTTTCACACTCAACGGAGGTGCGTCACCTCAACCCTTTTTAAGTATAATCTATTCAAGCACTGTGTAAAAAACCCACACATATATATATATAATATATATATATATATAGTTCATTCAAAATAAAAACCTCACTCTCACTGTTCATTCACAACTATCGACCTATAACCGCATCTTTACTCATTTCATCCATCCGTCATCCATCATACTTATTCTGATCCCGGTTGAGGGCCCCTTTGGCATGCTGTTGAATGTTTATAACCTTAATCTAGCTAAATGAGCCTCATTCTGATGCTACTTTAGATAATCATAGATGTACCGGCCTGGAACAAAGTTCCATTAGACAGCGACCACATAGAGCAAAATGTGTTTGACGTTAACACACGTTTTCACTTTTCAAACTTGTTTTGGTCTCACAGTTCAACCAAACTGACAACTTTGTGAGCAGTATATGTAACGCTAACTCTAACCTATCTGTGCTGTAGAGTAGTAATATTTTGTTATTGCAAACATATTCTTGTATTAATATAGATGTGTGTTAAAGTCGCAGTGTGTAACATAGAGCCCCTCCCAGTAAGTAGGCGGGACTTTCAGTATTAAAAAAACAGAAAAAACGTGTTCTTGTGACGTGAATTAGCGTAGCTCGGCTAGCTGGATGGCGTGAGTGGTACGGGTTCAGGGAGCGTCGATAGTACGATTATTGTAAAAAAAAAAGGTCAGCGTTTTCTTAATTGTAGAATATAGGATGTGATTTTATTGATAACATTATTGAAATCACTATAGGTCAGCATGGACTACGGATATGGTCTGTTTATTCTAAGCTAAAAGCTAGTTGAAATGCTACACACTGCGACATTAATGTAGTTGGTTTGAAATTAAGTACGTTACAATTTTATCATAAAATCACAATTTTATCAGCAAAGTAGCATACATATGTAAATATCTGTTTTAACCGACAGAAGTAAAATTATGTTCTGGACATTAGGATTCAAACTTTGTTACAGCTGTAAACAGGCTAACTCCATCAAGCTCTTCAGTAGGCCCATGCAATTCGGATTTTCTTTCTTCTAAATCTTTCTTCTTTGTGCTGTTCCCAAAGGATCGAGCTGCGTGCCTTGGGTAAGATCAGCGAGGGAGAGGAGCTGACGGTGGCCTACGTGGACTACTTGAACGTGTCGGAGGACAGACAGAGACTCCTGAAAGCGCAGTACTTCTTCGACTGCACATGCGAGCACTGCACGAACCGCACCAAAGATGACGTGAAGATGGCTGGCAGGGAGGTGGAGGGTGTCAAGGTGGCCAACAACCTCTACTTAAACTAAATCATTTGAATCTCCCAAAGGGAAATTCAAATGATTTAGTACGCTCGTGCACACGCACACAGAGGCTCATGCGTTTTCATGCACACACACACACAGGTTGTCGAGAAGACAAGCGAGCATGAGCTTCCATTTAAGAACTTTTTCAGACTGCAGTTATGGTACCAGATCAAGATAACACAACATATTTACATAACAATCCTAACATTGAGCTACATGTCCCTTTACATATTTGTGTATCAGTTGACAGTTATGATTGAGGTCAACATTAGTTTTCTGAACCCATGATTTAACGAAAAGTACATGACTGCCTATTTTAGCAGCCTTTCTCAGAGAAAGGCTCCCTTTGCCATCAATACCATGAGACTAACAAACTTCGATCTACATCCATGACTGCGATATGATCATTTGGCTACAGCTAGTGCCTCGTGAGTTGTGTTTGTGTCACAAGCTTACAGAGCTGTTAGCCATAAAGAGATAAGGGGATTTGGAATCCATAAAGATTAGGAGAAAGGGTTGGGAATACCGCCTTGCAGGCAATACCCTGTGGACGCTGGGAGGGATTACCTATGGTTTGTCGACTTTAGCACTAGACAACTTCAGCACTAGACTAGACATTATCAGGGCTATGTTATCATGGACCCTAGCCTCTGGATCCACAAACTGTCCCTTTGATTGTGTCCTTTCAGAACATGCAATAACTTTGACTTCTAAAGTACATTTGTTGCAAATATGGTCATGGTTTTCAGCAGATTCACACCATCTGTTTTGTTAGGTACCTGAAGAGCAGGTGAAGGCGGCATCAGATTATTGCTGTGAGACTCTGGAGAAGATTAACAAGTCTCGTATGAGCGGCGACTATCATGAGGTATTGTCTGTCATGACCGTACTTGTCAAAGATTGAGTTGCATCACTACACAATTGTCAAGTGATGTCCAGACATTCCACCTCCGTAACTATGATGTGCATACTTAATGTCTTCCTGAACGGCTCCTTTAACCCAGGTGGTTACCATGTGCAGAGATTGCATAAAAAGAGCAGTGCCAGTCCTGGCCGACACCCACATCTACCTCCTGAAGCTGTGGAACACACTGAGCGAGGTGCAGGCGTATCTGCAGTTCCTGGATGACGCAGCTGATTATGCCCTCAAAGTGGTTGAGGGCTATAAGTGAGTATAAGGGAATGTACACAAGACCACTGGTGTAGCCTTTCATGCACGCAATTAGCTCTAGTACCGTTCTACCCCAACCAAAGAGCTGAAGTGTAATTGTGTTCCACCCATCCCAAGATGTCCAGCTATATTGTGGAGAACCGCCAAATTATAATTCTCTAAATCCAAACTTTCCAGCAAAATCTACCACCCAAACAACGCTTCCCTGGGCTTGGCTACCATGAGAGCTGGAGTCACCCACTGGCAGGCAGGGTTAATAGAGATTGGTCACGGGTTGGT
The DNA here is from genome assembly GCA_900302425.1 of Brosme brosme. Classification (NCBI taxonomy): domain Eukaryota; kingdom Metazoa; phylum Chordata; class Actinopteri; order Gadiformes; family Lotidae; genus Brosme; species Brosme brosme. The sequence continues at coordinate 2,824 of OMKX01056315.1, forward strand.
CTGCAAGGCCTATGGAATTCTCATGGTCACCCACGGACCTACTCATCCCATCACCCAGGACCTAGAGGTAAGCTGGGATGAGAAGTTGTAGCCAACTTGAATGCAAGCACTAGAGCGTGAATTAAACAGTTAAGGCGGAGAAACCTGAGGGTACATTTCTGGTTATTCAACATCCTTCATGCTGCGCTCCCTTACAACTCTCAAAGCTCACTAGAATACCCGTCGACGACCTTGACTGAGTTTACCGATGTCCGCTTCCACAGGCGATGCGCATGCAGACCGAGATGGAGTTCAGGATGTTCAAGCAAAACGAGTATGTCTACCACAGCATGAGAGAAGCAGCGCTGAAGAACAGACCCATGACTATGATGAATGAACCCGTTTCCGTACAGGATGGAATCAAGAACCTCTTCCACAGGAGGAAGTGAACATTGCAGTTCAGTCCATACAGTCCAGTCCATACCCCTTTCGTTGATGCTAGATGTTGAACAAACTTGCTTTTGCAGCCCACACTATACCTAAATAGATAATGCAACTGGAAAATAAAGTTACACCAAGTTCCGCTTGCTTTTTTACATTTTTTTTTTTTATTAGTGAAGACACTACACACGTTTGCTTATCCTCTTGTAAACAATGCCTCCAAGAGTCATGGTCTGAAATAGAGACAAAAGAAATGTTACACACTGTAGCAGTGCACCATTAGTAGGCCTGCAAGAAAGTCAGGGCCGTTTGTCCTACTTACATTAACAATAGTGTTGGCGTCAACCAATTCTGTGACCGACTCGATTCCCTTGAGGGAAACTTTGAGCTTGTTCGCGTCACGCTTGACCACAGCCTAAAAGAATGAAAAGTTTTACAAGACAAGGTGAGGTATTGTAACGACACACAATGACCAAGTCAAAAAAAAAGCTAACTACCTTTATAGTGACCCAACTGTTTACAAGCTAGACAGCAGATAGTAGTAGGAAGCAGACGATTGCTTACCTTAACCTTCTCGCCGGTGACTGTCTCAAGGTCAGCTTCCTGTCCGACGGTGAAGGTGTTGACGAGGACCTTAGAGCCGGTGGTGACTGTCACTTTGAAATTGTCGCCATTTTCTTCAATTTCAGAAATACTCTTGATGCCCTTGCCTTTCTGGATTAGCTCGTCAGGGAGACCTAGTCACAAGAGAACACAACCAAATCAGGATAAACGCCACAAGATAGTGTCCAGTAGGTGTTCCTGTGACCTAGTGTAGCAATTGCTATATAGTATCAAGGACAGTTCCTAGTTTCTAGTACATCAAGACTAATCTTTATGTGCAACAATAGACTTTAGTGTACCAAATCCTCACTTGGATGCTTATTTGAGCTGGCATCAATACATAGTCACATTGATGCAAGCTGAGCTATGGGGTCGAAGAAGAGGGGTCACGCTGTACAGCCTAATGACCAGGAAAGAACAACATGGCTCTCAACTTACCAATTGCCTTCATGAAAGCCTCAAAGTTCTCCTGGGACTCAAGTTGGTATTTTCCAGTAAAAGACATGATGATGGAAGACAGCTAAGGTAAAGATAGAGAGCGTCACCCTCTTGTTTTATACTCTGCTCAGCCCATTGAAACAATGATTAACCACAGCTGTTTCAAATGAAGGTAATCCCAGCCCCCTTCCCCTGGTAGGCTCAAAGTAGAGCTTCACAAGATAACAATGATGAGATAATAATGAGCTGACAGTGGCTCTATCATGTATACATTCAGAGTGTGACTATACAGAGATGAGGGCAACCTATATTTAGAAAGAAAACGTGAGTAGAACAATAGCGGCTGTCAGCTACTATAAACCAATACCAATGGACAGCAAATCCAGGGTTAGTGTGTTCCGTTATGAGGTAGAAATGATACCAATATGAATACAAAAAAAGACACAAACACTTTTCACTTCTTGTGCCCTCCCTCTCTTCTCCTTTTCCTCTTCGTCTCCTTCTCTCCTCCCCACCTCCTCTGTTCTGCTTTGCCCTTTGCCCTTTGGTTTCTTGTTTTTTATAACACCCTCGATCCTCCTTTCCTTCTGTCTTTCCTGTTACCGATTCTTTTGTCCCTGGCCTTTCCTGCCCCTGTTATTTTTTATTCTAATGTCAAAACTGTTGGTCTGGATCTATAAACTATTAGTCTGTGACTTTCCCAAACATGATCACACTATATTTAAGCATTATGAATAAAGGATGGTAACAATTTATAGGTGATTCCTAGCCAAATTCACATTATCCTACTTATCTGATACTTAAAATGTTAAATTCTGCCAGCTATTGACATTTTGAATGTATTTCTACAGCATCAAAGCTCAATGTAAACATACAACGTTTGGTATCAATGGTCGCTTTTTAATTTTTTTTATTTTTGGGTATATGTGAACAATCTTCAGACTCAATTCCAGCAGGTTTGGCCAAAGGAAGAACAAAACTTTTTCTAGAATCTCTAAAATAAACAGAGCCCGTGCAGTAACATTCATGTCAATATTTGTGAATATTTCCAAATGCTTGTAAAGGTCAACAGGATTTCACTGTGCCACTTCTCCAACGTTGCCTCATCATGAACTGTCCTCTACATCGCAGCCTGAACTGAAGCACAGGTCAACGATCAAAGACGGGAATACAATGAAATGCATCTAGATATAAAATACAAATACATCCTCACTAAATGTATGGAAAAAGGCAAATTGCTTGTGTGAGCAAATGTATTTAAGTTAAATACATGTTGTTTGTATTGTAAAATACATAAAGTAATCTCGTTTACTGTCGTTACGAGACACTAAACGAGACAGTAAAAGATTCCCTCACTGAGGGAATCAAGCATGAGCTGTTGTACGTCTCAGCTGCAGGTAATGTTATCTGTTCATGTTTATAGAAACATTTCTGGCAGAAAGGTTTCGCCAGAAATGTTTCTACCAGAAGGTGCTTTCTGCCTGACCGCGTACCTTAAAAAAGTAGTTGTGTTGCCTAGCCCTAACCAAGTAGGTTTTTGTTGCCTAAACCTAACCAAGGTAACCAATCTGTGAGCTCATGTTTAATTTGCCCATTCAACCGGATTTCCAGCAGACCTGTCCTGGATAGGGCCAATCAAAATCATGTATCTACTATGGGGCAGGTTTGATATGATAACTGTACAGAGGAACTTTTGGGAGCGCCGTGGAGGCATTTCAATAAACAACCAAGACGGCTGCCGCTGATGTGTCACCAGTTTAATTTCTCTGACTGGTTGTAGGTCCATCCAGCTTCTTCCAAATGCATTTTGGTCTGTGCCCGTTGATTGGCTCCTTGGAAATCAAAAATTGACTGAGAAGTTCATGAATAATATGTATTTGCGAATTGGGTTTGCGATGTCAGGCTATAACCAAATAGTTTTGTTGTCTTCATCTAACCAAGTAGTTTTGTTGCCTGAACCTAACCAGATAGTTGTGTTACACGCTTATAGATCCCTTCCTCAAGCTAAATGATTTGTGGCAACAAATATGAAGTGAAACAAATATTTAGTGAATCAAACAGAAGGGGCCTGTTTTCAGCTAGCAAAATGGCGACCAGTGATTAGCGACCAGTGATGGATCTTTTCTTAATATACTATGGATCTGATCTGAGGCTTATTGCAGATGACCTCAGGCAGTGATGTTGGAGGCCGTTCAAAGGTGACAGCTGTCATGATAACAATGATTGTATCGACTATTGCGTCAGGGATATTTGAAGTGGAGTCAAAGGAGGTCTTTCAAGAAGATGCCTATTCCTTTCAGGCTTAAAGAGGTCAGGAAACAGCAGCTGGATAAAGACAAGACAATAAACTATAGAGCTATAAAATGACATAACAAAACGATAAAGGTATAATGACTATGAACTATAGAATCTATTGTCTATTTTTGGACCAAATTTCTTTTTCTTTTACCTAACAATTTGCAAGGTTTGCATTTCGTTTCCAAATACTTATGTAGAGGTTTTTAATCCTATGCAAATAAAGAAAAACACAAACACTGCCATTCATACTGTCTCTTAGTTTATTCCAGCAGACATATACCAGGACAACGCATGTCATTTTCAGTATTTTAATCACTACTTCTATACATAGAAATATATAAACAAAGGCACTGTGGACATACATCGATAGGGTTCCACTGAGTGACACAGCCAGATAACAGGGCTAAGAAAGGTAACAGGGTAAAATGGGATCCACAGGTGCAACCGAACATACCAATACAACTTTTTAAACCAGAACTACACCGTCCTACATCTGTGGTGGGGCCCCTGAAACCATACGGCGTCAGAGGCAGCTCATTGGTGGATTCGATGGGGCAAAGCGTGGCCGGCCAAATGCATGAGCCTGAAGAAGATGTCATTGGAGTCGCTGCTCTCCAATAGGCCAGTTGGGTCGTAGCCATCCTCTTCGGTGACACAGGATTGGTCAGTTGTGCAGCTCTCTGAAATGATATGAGTTAAAATGGAAAGAGCGGGTGAGAACATGTTGCATTGACGTCTCCATGTTAGCATAAAAGCAGCATACACTTGTATAGCATAACAACCATAACTTGTGTAATTGTGAGTGAATCGGGGATTTTCTTCATTATGTTTTTAAGAGTGTTATGATTCCAGGACTTAGTGACCCAGAGCCTCATGGGTTAACCGAAGTCCGCCTTTCTCCCATTCAACGGAGGGTTTCAGTAACACAAGCTTTCAGTGACTCACAAAACTAAGTGACATCATCTGCCATTCGGTCCTTCAGAGTTATGATGCCGGAACAACGTGAAATATAAACACATGAACGCACCCGCATCGCAACAGAGACCGGAAGCGGCGCAGCGTCCGCCGTCGGATCCACAGGGTTTCCCTCCCGCCTGGCAGGGGGTGAGCAGGTAGTTCTCTTCCGCACAGTGGACTGTCTCCGCGGAGCCCAGGAGGCAACCCAGGCCCTCGCCGCAGCAGATGCTGGGGCCGAAGCATCGGCCCCTATCCCCGGGGCCGCAGGGCATGCACTGGGGACAGAGACAGAGAGGGGAGACTCCAATGCATTGCCACCCCCCCGAATCACAACGTTCAGCACTGCTGACCTGTTGACCCCCTGCTCTCTCTGGTTTCTGTTGGCGAATAATAACTTGACCGATACTATTTAAACCTGCACTATGTAACTTTTCTATTCAACAACGGCATTAAAAGAATATCCGAACTGAAAAGTTTCCGAAGAATAAAACGTGCTCATGACTCAAATCATCCAGGGTATTTTTCTGTGTAAGTTGTTTTATGCTGTTCAGCTTTTGGTCCCAGAATAAAATGCTATTGGTCCAAACTTTAGCTTCAACTCCAGCCACTAGAGGCTGCTAATGGGGAAAACATCCAGGTTTAAATTAAACATAAACATATCTTCTGACTAGAGTAAATCCAAGCCCACTCACCTTGCGCTGCGGGGCGTCCATAAGGGATCTCTTCCCTCCGATGGGGCAGTTGGAGATGTAGCAGGCGGAGCACGCAGACAGCAGGAAAAGCAGGGACACTGAAACAGCTGCTCCGGTCATCTCTGTGAAGTATAGAAGAGCACGACGCCAGAATGACACCACAATATGTGATCCAGCACCTGATCACACATATAATAGGCAACAATACAAATTAATAGAATTGTACTTACTTCTCAACGAACTTAGGACGCACAGTAGATATTTCAAAATGGTTATTTCGGTGGAGTTCCTCTTGGTGAAGATTCTTGTCCTGTTCTGGTGGCTGCCCTCCCTTTATATACCGTGCTGGTCTACATCGGAGAGTGATGCCAAAAGCTCACGGCCACTTAGGGGCTCCTTAATGAACGCTTTTCTAGTCACGTCCGGAGAAGGAGCCGCTGTATAGGGGCCAGAGCAGGGCAGATGAACGGACCGGTGTTCAAGTGACCTGCTTCAGTGGCCTTTCCCATTAGAGATGATTAGGAAAGGGCTGGCCGTCCGTGACCATGCAAGCTTTTAGACCGCGGGAGGTCAGAGGGATCAAGAAGGAAATGGAGATATGAAAAGGCCGTGACAAATTGATGACAGCTGATGACATGACGCGGTGGCAGGTGCACGATGCGTTTGCTGCATTTCAAGGAATGCAACAAAAGTATTTTCATCGTCTTTGGGGCGTTGTCATTGCTTTTATTGTCAGAGGAGGACAGAAGAGTTCTGGAGGAATGTTGGACTTTGGGATAACATTTTTGGGGAAAAGTAAATAAAAATATATAATACAAGTAAACATATTCTTGTATTCTTCTGAATCAAGATCTTGACTAACTGACTAACTATGATTTTTCCCATAAACATGCATGAACACACACACACACACATTCACACAAGCACACACAGGCACATGGATTCTTCTTCCAATTTTCTCTCTTAATTAGGAAGTTTCTAATTCCCGATTAGAATTGATTCACACATCGCCCAAGGTTATGGGTTAATTGATCTAATATGCCAATTAATGCAGATTAATGATTAGCTTCAGTGTGACTGAAGAGAGCGTTCACTGTTTCAATGGTATGAGCTCAATTAGCAACCGCCTTACTTTTACTCACTATCATATCATCCCTATTAGTGAATGACGGAACCTAATCAATACCTTCTTACTTTGATAACTTCTGTTCCAAGGGGCAGGCGAAAAAAGTTCAGTTGAATGACGTCATCGCATTCAACAGACAGATAGACCATAATTATCACTACGTTACTCGTTACTTTTATTTCAAGAATTGTTAAAGGAGGTGTTGCACGCTGTTCAAACTTTTGTTTAGATGATATAGAGTGTGTTTGTGAGAAGTTTGCCTTCAGGGCTTGCGGCCAGAATAGGCTTTCTGCCTGACCCTTACCCTAAACCTTACCAAGTATTGTGTTGCCTAAACCTAACCAAGTAGTTGTGTTGCCTCACCCTTACCAGTTGTGATGCCTTAACCTAACCAATGTTGCCTAAACCCTACCTAGTAGTTGTGTTGCCTAAGCCTAATCACACTGCAAGTTAAAACAGAAAATAATAAGTAATCTAAGTCTAAAAATAATACGTTACATGAACCCTGGTGTCCCAAGTAAAAGCCCTTTATATGACCCATTCATCCACCACAACCTCCTCCTCACATGCATTTTATCGCTTTTTATACTGCATCACCTGACTTCCTTAAGCCTTTCTGCCAGAAGGCTTTCTGGTAGAAAGGGCTATCTGGCCAAAAGCCCTGAAGACAAACATCGGCCCGCGAGCGTTTCGCATGGCACTTGTCGCTCTTGAAATGGGGGGTGCCTGCCCCTTAGTGGCTTGAGTACAACACTTGATCCGTCCAACTTTCTGTTGTAGAACAGTACTTCCTAGATGTGATGCACTCATTAAGCATCGGTGTTGTGACATACGATCTCCAAAGTGTTATTTCAGCCACTCTAGAGGGACAGCAAGTAGGTTAGAAGCAGCCTTTGATTGGACAAGGTTCTTCATAAATAAACATCATTCCCTACTATACAGGAGATGACCCCTTTGCATCCTCTACATTTCGTCTTACTCCCAACAACTAGGTGTGTATCATTTCATCTTGGTCATCTTATGTTCAGTAGTGACTTGTTAGACTTCTATGCAAAGGCATTTCAACTGAACTACGGCAATTGTCCATGCTCATAGTCTGGAATAATCCTCCATTATTGCAGGAGACAATTTATTTTATCATGGTCAAAGGGAAAATTACATTTCGAATTTGGGCAATTGTGAATGTTGGTGTTTTGGAAACAATTTCTCTGCATGCCTGTCTGTCCCCAAAGCTATGGTAAATCCTTACTATAGAGAAATGGAGATGTCTATCTGGCGTTTCCTTATTTTTCTGCAGGAAGGCACTAGCCTTGTTGACTTCCTCTCCCCTCCCTTCCTTCCTTCTCTCCGAAGGTACTCATCTGAAAAATGAGAACAAAGTGATTGTTCCTGTTCTCTTTCTTAAGTCAGTGCAAACGCTGTCTGTGGACGGCCGTCTCAGTCACAGCCGTACAAGGTGCAGAGCGACTGTACAGAGAGAGGGATAGAGAGAGATAGAGAGAGATAGATAGATAGAGAGATAGAGAGAGACAGAGAGAGAGAACGCACAGAGAGATACCACAGCTGCTGCTTCTGCTGCTGCACCTCTGCCAATACAGAGTCCCCAGTACCATAGGAGTCTGCTAAGCTGTGCTGGTAAGTTCCACACAACACACACACACACACACATTAGAGACCTGACACCGCAACACACACACATTAGAGACCTGACACCGCAACACACACACATTAGAGACCTGACACCGCAACACACACACATTAGAGACCTGACACCGCAACACACACACATTAGAGACCCGACGCCGCAACACACACACATTAGAGACCCGAC
>OMKX01056316.1:6555-19228 GCA_900302425.1 Brosme brosme
GGGTTTGTTTGGGACCAATGTGTTTTGATCCGAGGAGCAAGCCAGTGACCTACATATCTATTTCATTAGTATGATGCTGTGTAATTTGAAGCATCTCTTTTGTGTGTGTCTGTCTGTGTGTGTGTGTGTGTGTGCGCCCGTACATGCGTGCAACGAGACTGTGATAGGCCCAAACAGTATCTCTAGCTCATGTTCTTGTGTTGTGATTCTCCACAGCGGTATCATTAACAGAGATAGCAGACTGTTCAAGCAGCACTATTATCCCTACATTGCTGTCATCCCTGTGGTAACGGCTCTTTACCCTGCTCTTTGGTAGAAGAAGTGTTTGTGTGGGGGTGGGGTGCATCAACATCAAATGCTTGTTTGTTTGCTGCTTTTTCTATACTCCCTGCAACAACAACTGGGGGCCGTGTTGGCCCGAGGCAGGAGTGTTGTGTACAAGGTGGTGTAATGAGGGAATCCTACTCCATCCACATTTTATCTCACACACCAATATCACTTTGTCCTGCCTGCGGTTTGACTGAACCGGTCATGCTGACGGAGGAAATTTGCCTAAAGTTTGACTAAAGGTAAACGTTAATCCCTCCACAGAGTGTTTGCAAAGTAAGTGACAAACAAAGTAAACTGTCTACTATAGGGAGCCGTGGGTGACTGGATGGGTGACAGTTACTCAGCCAGAGCACCGCCCATAAAGTAACGTCGGCACAATGAGCATCCTATGGCACCACTGCTTTCTTCAGCTCCACAACCTGTTTGCAACCGATGAAAGTAATTATTCGGCAAAGTATTGTCAAAGATCGGGTGGGCTTGGTTCCACTGCGACATCACACTAACAAGCCACTCCATTACATTTCAAGAGTTTCAGATTTCCATATCTAGAGGATGGCCTGCAACACTATGAGAATAACATGTTGTATAAATGGAGTGGGATTCCCTCATCCAGAGCAGGTCAGGGCTCCTCTGGTTCTGTGTATGATCCCAATACAAGGACAGTTCCAGGTATACAGGGGTTTCCATATGACTCCCTGGTCATTCCTTGAGGAAAGGAAATTACTAAGCTATGCCAGCATTGGTTATATGCTTGTGTAGCTCAATGTTTTTCAGACTTGCTTTGTGTGTGTTGTGCTCATCCATTTGTGCGTGTTGTGGTTCACAGTGCAATTATCGGTCGCTCAGCTAAAGATTTCAAGACCTACTTGATCGGCTTTTTGAAATTCATTCCAGCTGTAAGTTTATTTTTCCCTCTATTTTCCCCATGGGGGCCTCCTGTTGTCACACTTTTATAGACAATTTATTATCTCCAAGAATTAACAGACAATTAACAGACACCTGATTTTGTAAAATAAATATATATATATATATTTATATATATATTATAAGCCCTAAGCTACACTGCCATAATATCTTTTCAGCCTTATTTTATTATTATTAATGAGCTAATGATTTTTGCATTGTTATGTGTTTGTCTGAGTGGTATAAATATAATTTACTTGAAATTCTACTTTGCATGAATTATGCTAACATTGGTAGATGCAAGTTAAGAGTATGTGTGTCTGAGCGTTTGTGTCATATTGTGTGTTTTTCAATGTAAATTTCCTGTTTCCAAGATTGCCTTGGTGAACAACCTTCTGAAGCTGGGCATAAACGAACTCAAGCTGAGGTTCCGTGAGAGGCTCACCCAGTACCTCTACGACCAGTACCTCCAGTGAGTTACGCCCATCACCCAGTCTCTCTTGGCTCACTGACACTAGTCTTTGGTGCTCAAAGCCGTCTGGGTTCCAACCCTGGATTCGATGGCGTTCTGGCCTCTCTGTGAGGAGTCCCCTGTCTCCTGCTATACGTTGGGTCTATACTTACTCTGGTGCTTCTCTAGGGGCTACACGTACTACAAGATGGGGAACCTGGACAACAGGATATCCAACCCGGACCAGCTGCTGACGCAGGACGTGGAGAAGTTCTGCAACAGTGTGGTGGACCTCTACTCCAACCTCAGCAAGGTACCTCGGCAGAGCTCTACGCTGACATTTCTTTCTGTGAGCACTGTGCTCCTCAGTTTACATTTTTAGGGGCACAGTCTACCAAAGAAGGAGCACAACTAAATAACATAAGGCATTAATACAAGTTTATGTCACCCTTACAATATAGAACAGTTATATTTAATTGCTGTCATTTCTCTCAAGTGATTATTGAACATTAGTATATGCTACGCGTGGACCTTCTAAGATGGTGCAATTTGATTGGTTGGCTATCTCGGGATATTGGGCAATATCCCATGATTGAGATCTCAAACTCGGGATATTGCGTGACGGTTGTCTCGTCACGCTAATAAAAACAAATAAACCGCTAATAAAAACAAATAAATCCTGGCAAAAAGTGTTATCTTGTTTATTTTTGGAGTGTTCACGTGTAGTATATACTAAAACAATTATTCAATAATTGTTAATTAGCTGCCCAATATTGTTATGAAGTGACTTGCCGTGTTTGCAAACAGTTTCTGTCCTCAAACTGTTTTTGAAACCCCGTACTTCACTGAAAACGTAAAGCATAATTCAAAGGGGCTGTTTCATAATCTTTCGGTCTGATGTTACAATTATAATAATATTATCAAGGTCGACACTATGAGAAATGCAATAGTAAGTGTGAAGTTATACTATCCTAAAACAAGACAAGACATGGATTTTTGGGGATCAGTGGGGAGCCAATAAAAAAAACATACGATATCACTTCAGCATAAAATCAAAGCTTTGAGTCTGTTGCCCACATTTCCCGCTATTAAATGGCTATTAAATGGCCTCATGCTACTTTCCAGACACAACAAAAAGAAGAATCAAATGTTTATAGCTTCAACTAAAACATGCTGGTAAAGAGAAGAATACAACAGCATTTGCATCTTCCTTCCATCCATTATGTTTACAGTACACCATTACCATCAATTGACATGACATTACGCCAATTTGCAGATGCTTCTATCCAGAAATGACCGAAATTCAATCGCAATAAACCCTTTCACAGATGTGTTTCGAAAAAAATAAGTCACTAAATGTGTAATAACACCAAACCAAGAGGAAGAATGAGTAAGATGGAAAATATTTAAAATATGGATAACATTCTAATAGCCAACCAATCAAATCAAACCAGTGAACACAAACACAATTGCCCTCATAGGACTTTGAGCGAAGGGGGAATGGAGGAAAAATGGCGTCAAAATATAGGATTTAAAATAAAGTGCCTGCAGCACTGTAATAAACCCAGAGTGATGCTGCGCGGAGATTAGCAGCCCTAAAAGACGGCTGTGGAGAACCCAGGGGAAAGGACACAGGAGGTTTAGCCGAGCACGGTATCTGGTATGGTACTTCCAGTTATTCAGATAGCATGAGGACGCCGTCCTCAATCCATCATTAGCCCTTTGGCTGGGCTTTAACTACCGTAATCGTTCAGGTATGGATGGATTACTTTTGAAAATATAAATTTCGTATTTTTTTGTCACAAGAAAAATTATGTACGGCTATGGCCTTTTATTATAGCCTCTTGGCATGGAAGATGATCTGTTTTTTTAGGTTGTGGCAAAAAAGATAGACAATAGGAGAGCAAAAAGGTAAACAACAGAATAACTAGGGACACCTCAAAACAACACGAGGCAAAATCGTATTCATTTGTGTTTAAAGACTATACCTCATGAACAAGTGATTGACGTGTTGAATCGGATGCACATGAAAATTGAGAGCGAAAACAACATAGACCTTTCTCTTTGAATGGCATGTTGCAGGAGAGACTATGACAAAAGACAATCCAAGCATGCTAAAGCAGCAGCACATAAAACCCTGTGTTGGTGAAATGTAGCCTACACGCATGTAATGCATCGTTTTATGTGCCGATTCACACATTGGACGGCATGGATGATGGCTAAAGTTACCTCAACTGTAGCGTGGAAGTGAAGCGTTCCCGGACTGAGGGATGTCTCCAGTCCATTAAATTCTTTGTTGTTATTACTTTTTTTTACTTTGTGTGTGTGTGACCACTCGTCTGAAGCAAAGACCAGTATCCATTTGTTTTATCGTCTGGTGGATTTAGGCCATTCTCTTTTGTAGTGGAAGGGGTTGGTATTTAACCAAGAGAATGGGCGGAGGGAGCCAGGGCTGGGTCTGATTAGGCCTTTGGAGAGGGAAATATAAGTTGTCTGGGCGTGTGCTTTTGAAGTGGCTACACTGCCTGGACGACCGAACAAGAGGTTGCATGACCAGACAAGCAGAGTCCACAGACAGCTTGGACACTGCCAACTGGCAACATCGACTGCAGAGCTGAAAGGCCAAATGTTAGTTGGCTACAAACTTCAGTGTAGATTAACAATAGAAAATGCTGATAAAGCATCACATGCTATTAAAATATATTAGAAAAGGGACCTCGCTAGACAAATATTGGCTAAATTAAATCACAAAGCCATAGGAATGTTATTTTTGTCTTTAACCTATCCAAACAGGATGCACACATGAGTGGAGTTGAAGTTGGTCAGTTGGCAACAATGGAGGGTTAGAGTTCAAGCTCCCTGGTGAGAATATTTCATTCAACCCATCTATAAAAGCTTTTCATTACTCAATGAATGTAAAAAAAGACAAACTCAAAGTTGTGTTGACAAAGAAGCATTTGCCTAGTAGGGAAAGTAGCCGGACAAGGAGGCAGAACTGGCGTACCATTGGCTGTAACACAAATGTCGGGTGAAAAAGTGATTATAGTTGTGATGCAACTCACAACCTACGGGATCTATAGGAGAGCATTCAATGGCAAATTTCCACGATAACGAAAGGAGACTATAAACTCAATGCCTTATATGGGGGTGGCAAAAGGCCTTTATGCCAAGGGCTCCAACAGAAAGACTACTGTGCTCTGAAGTGGTAGGATGGGGCAGTCGCCTGCTCACATTAACTCAGGCCACTGGAGCCACTTCAATGCTCTGAAAGCTAGCAGCAAAATTTATGTGTCAGCTAAACAAAGCACAGCAAGACCAAAGGATGACTATTTTAAATAATTTAGCATGCAACTTTAAATGGCTTTACAGAAAAAAATGAGTTTCTTGCGACAAATGGCCGGAGATAAAATGGCTAGGTTCTTTGGATGCAAGTGTTTGGCTCGTCAAAATGGTAGTTTGAGAAAACGTAAGAAAGTGAGGGGAAAATAAAACATAACGCAAGATGATAAGACCCAGTGCATTTCATTACTTTTAGCTTTGTTTTACTGGTTAAAACACTGGCAGTATATTGTGATACGGGCATGATCCAGTTTATGTACTACAAATAAAGTAATTACTTATTTCTGAGGAGAGGAGACGTCTAGATGCTGCAACTAGAAAAAAAGCATGAAAACAGATATACAGCAAATATGGATGTGTCTAAATTATGCTTTTTTGCACATGCTATCAACCATGTCCCAGGAAATGTACACTTTGAAGAAATGAAATACTTTACTACTGCAGTAAAATAAAAAATCTATAATCTATACAAAGCTAAAAAATATGACTTGGCAAGAAGTTCTACATTTAGGCTACAATAACTCAGCTATAACATAAGCTTCAAATGGTCTTTTACAGTTTCAATCTTTGATGTTATACAGGTTCCATTTAAAATAGGTCTTCCTCATAATTTCTTGACAAATACAATACCGTTCCAACTGGACATATTATTTGCCTATCTTCAGCCCACTTCTACTTAGGTTGGGGGTGGTTTCTTCTCACCTCTTCTAAAGTCTGAGCTGCATCACTATCATAGCGGCCCGCTTTGCCCCAGCTCTCAGTGACCACGGTCACTGGCGTGCAGACTATAGGAAGAGTCCAGCTAGGAGCTGAAACAGGGCAGGGCTTGTTGCATTAGCCCTTTATTAGGCACCGCGGGTGAACCAGGCTTAGCACTACTCAGCCTGTATGGGAGACAAAAGCCCCAGCATGAACCAACTCAAGCAGCTGAAGGACTTTGCTAGATTACTAGAGAAATACAAACAATCTACACACAACTGGAGTAATGATTAAGCACAGAGAAAATTCCTGCAGTTTGGGCAGAAAGGGTGTTTCCTCATAACTGCAGTTCCTAAAACTCTTTTGTCTCATCTAGTCACAATATCGCAATGAATATTCCCGTTGGCACATTTTGGTGACAAATTAAGGGAGTACTAAATTCTACCCAACTGAAATATTAAATGCCTATTAATCAAAACACCAAAATGCAAATAGTGCATTTTAAATAGTGTGTTTTAAATTAAAACATGTTGAAGAGCAGAAAAGGTAACGTTTTGCATCTACTTAACACTGCAAATCTTATATCTAAAGTAGTTTACCATTTTAAATAATGAACAGTTAAATTGAACTGAACGTAAGATTGTAATGGGTCAAAGAACACAAAGTAGCATGTTTAGGCTAACCATTGCCACGTAGCTTTGCTGGGCACAATGAAAAAGATAAAAAAGCAATATAAAGAGGATTTTCTGGTCAAATACCTAGCAGGGGGGCAAGCAGCAGTTTAGAGTAGCCATCTGCTTTGCTTGACACAGACAATTCACTGCCGATAAGCCTTTCTTCTGCCACCTGAAGATTCTAATACAGGCCACTCAAGGAACCATTACAAAGCTGGAACAAAGTCAAACGAGTGTCCAAAAGTCTCTAGCAGAAAAGGCTATAACCAATACTTACAAATATGTTATTACATTATTTTTAGTACGATGATTAGAAAGCGTTTCGTGACTGTTGTGGAGATGCTGGCAGTTCTACGCTTCCATGACGCCATCCAACAAAAGAAAGAAGAATCAGAAATTATACACTTAATCACTATTGCTTAATTATTGGCAGTATGCTATCTTCTGTACTCCTGGAAGACCATCATGGGTGTCAAACAACAATCAGCCAAGACCAATGTCTCTAAAGATTAATTAAATAAAGCTCTATAAATAAAATCCCCCCCAAAATTAAAAAGCCTCACGACCTGATTCTGCTACGTTACGGGAGACCAATGCTACTAACCTATTTCCCAGCTCAGTTTCTCAATAAATATAGAGCATTAGCTCGAGATTAACTAATTAGCCTATGCACATTATCGATACATTTTTAATACCTAGCAAGGGCAAACGTACAAGATTGGGGCTTGCTTAACAGCTCAAATGTGCGTTGCTATGAAACGTCGCCACAAGGCAATTGCTTTCCAGTGGACGGATAATCATTCTTTTCTGCAATCTTAAAACAACTTAGCACTCTTAAACAACCGCAGCCAAACAGCTACATAAGATTAAAGGATTCTAAGGTTTAATGCATCGGCCCGAAGGGACAGGCAAGGAACAGGCTGAAGGCACAGACTACATTCACCAGCTCAACATAAGCGAATAACAATGATGCGGAGCCAACTAATGCCATGACTTGCTCTTTATGGAGACATAAACACAAGATGGGTCAGGCAAGCTTCATCTTGCTATAGTTGATTCCAGTTGAGACAGGCATGACTTTACAAAACTCACAGCATCGTAACCGGAGCTATTGATTATATCCGAACGTGGAGAGCTGGTGGATCAATTTTGACTGTCACGGATCTTAGCTGAATTGACATTACATTACAACTGAGAAAAAACATTAAACCAACATACATTTCTAAGATTCAGTTTGCCATTTTAGTCAGACTTCATCTTAAAAGAATAACCTTTAAAAAGTGACTTTTTGATGGGAGGAAAACGTATTCTGCTTATTTTTCCAAAGTAATTTATGGTTATACAAAAAAAGCAATAGAAATGTGTGCAAATGATTTTCTCTTTATAACACAGCTACCAACCTCGAAGAACAACGGTGCCGTTTCATGCTGCGGCCAAATAAATGGGTTGATCGCGGGCACTAGAGCGGGACCCCAAGATTGGTGGGTCAAACGTGAACGAAGCAATGAAAAAGCAGTCGGTTTATATAAATGCATTTTTTGCAATATAAATGTATGCAATTATGTGTGTTCTTTATATAGATATGGTGTCGCGGCATTCAATTTAATAGTGATTGCCGTTTTTAAAATACGAAAAGATAGATTGACAGCTCTGTATTAACAATCGATATTTTTTAAATTAGTAATTGCCGTACAATATAATGCTCCACTCCGTCTCAATAATATCGGAGAAAGAATGGTGTGACAAAGTTCAAATTTGTTTGGTTGTATCGTCAAATAAAACTAAATTCCAACCACCGCGCAAAGACTTGTGAGGTTGTGCCACAAATGCTTGGAAAGCAAAAGCATTTATTCTATGGCTTGATACAAAAACTCCAGGCAAGATACGACCGACCTCAAAACAGCGGTGGATGCATGAGAAAGATGCAAGATGACAAGTAATAACTTCACAATGAAAGTTAACACTACACATTGTGATCGATAGTCAAAATAACTCACAATTGCCGATACATAGAGACGTGCGTCCTTTCAAAAAACGAAAAATATTCTCAATCGCTAAATGTGTCTTCAAACGTTATCCTTGGGGAGCAAGTCAGCCAACAGGAGGACTTTAGTAAGATACAATGTTAGCATGCAAGCTAACATGAGTATACATTCCTCAGTCAACAGCACTATTTTAAGCGACTCCAAATTCAACGGGATTTCGTGCAATGACATGTACGTGGCTGACTAGGTTTTACGATGTTGTCTGTGGCTGACAGATGATATGGTGAATTGTAAGTATTGCTGTGATTGAATTGAACAAATATAAGCTAGCGTTACACAGGCGACAGGACAAGAGGAGTGAACAAAACAAGACATTTCATAACTTCTTTACTCACTTCAAGAAAAAAAAATCCAGCGAGGAGCCGCGAAGAATGTCTTGCTTTGGGCCAGTAAGTTTATACTGCTGAAGATTTCTCTCAGAATGCCTCCTCTTGTGTGCACCAGCCTGTACGCGTTGCTGCCACAACAGTGAGTGTGACCACACATAATATGAGCCTCTCGCTGCTCTTTCTCAATCATCGCGAGATAATGCGAGAGGGTGGGTGCATTGAGAAACCAATGGAACTGGTTGTTACTATTTTGTCTATGCTATATTAAATTATTTATATAAATGTAATATCCGTCCTAAACTTTTTACCCTGTATGTTACTCTGCGAGGTTGGTTTTAAATAAACACTAACATATAATTCGATTGAATAAAATTATTGGGTTGACATGAGACAAAATCTATATGGATATTTTGTCTGGTGTCATGAGGACAGTCAACTCAATAAGTATGTTTATTAGTTGATACTTTAACGATACAAATAGACATAGAATATAGCCTACTTCAGAAATTAATGAACAATAGACACAACATTAATAAGAATAACCACTTAAATAACCAATCAAAAATATGAGAAAGCAAACAATATCTTGCCAAAGTTAAAAATAAGAAGTCATTTAAATAAGAATAATAAGATGTTGTCGTGGCTTGAGGTTTGAAAGATAGAAAGAACTGATGGAAGACGACATCATCACCAAAGTGAATAGCGAGAAAAAACATCCCTTCAAAAGTGCTCAATAGGCCTACCTGCTCATATTGTATCCCATTATCACTCTCCCCAGCTTTGGTGGTATTCTCATGAATATTAATGAAAAGTAAATAATCCCTCAGGGCTAAATTATAAGCAGGCTTTGTGATGATTGAAGCTTATTCTAACTTTATATAACCAAGACCATGTCGATGCAAAAATACACAATGTGACACATATAAAACACTAAAACATTAGACTACTGTTATTATAAGGTAAGCATTGAAATAAACAGAATACGTTTTGATTTAAAAATATAAATGGGCCTAAATGTGGTCCCGGGCTAAAATGAAGATAACTGCATAACTTGTCAATGCCATAAATCTGGCCTGTATGAATCTGTTACATGTGCTGCTTGCTGCTACATGAACAGCAACGATGTATAGATTCATAATCATTGAAGTTTTGCATCAAATGCTGGAAATTGGATTCCACTTCTCACATTGCTTTGTAGATCTTCTTTTAGTCCTCGTCTGACAGTCATGTTTAATATTTGTAAACTAATATTTAAGTGACTGCTAAGTGCTAAATGCAAACTATTGTATTTCTGTCCATCAACTGTCAAGATGTCCATCTGTGTACCAAGGAATACACTGATAGTAGAAGATATAGCCACCTTCAAACAAAACCAGTGCTTTATTGTCATGATAGCAGAGCAAGTCTCCATAATGATTGAATACTACAATGCCATCGCCTCCTTTACAAATTATGTTTATCGATTAAAGGTACTGTACAGCAACATGCCACCTTGGGAACACAGGGAAACAAAGGAAGAATATTGTAAAAAATAAACCAACAAATAATGGAGAGGGAATCATGACATGTCGTGTATTGTGTAGTTGAGGGACTCAACCTCGCAGATTCATCTGATTTCAGTCGACCCAGACTCTTTCTCCATCTCAATCCCAGCACAGCAAAACAAATGGTGAAAAATAAAGTCACTTTTCTTCCTTTAATAACGGTGTTTAAAGGTTGGATAAACACGGCGTAATGGAGGAGATGTTTGGCTCACAGCTTGGCAGAAGGTCTCCAAGGACGCGTGCTGT
Organism: Brosme brosme; assembly: GCA_900302425.1. Taxonomy (NCBI): domain Eukaryota; kingdom Metazoa; phylum Chordata; class Actinopteri; order Gadiformes; family Lotidae; genus Brosme; species Brosme brosme. The sequence goes on from OMKX01056316.1 coordinate 17,116, forward strand.
CAAGGACAATATGTTCCAAACAAGGGGCGGTGGATATCAGGCTTCTTAATATAATGCTATTTGATATGAATGTCAAAACACCAAAATACTTCATTCCTGCTTGTAGCTAGGCACGCAAGCGTGTAAGAAGCACAAGCACTCAGATTCAATACCACACAAAAGGAAATGTATTGATCTTAAATACTTGCCATTAAATCAATCTTATATGGTGCTGAGAAATGTGAAATAAAAATAGAAATTCTAAGGTAATATATAACATATAATTCTGTTATTTGAACATGGGAGTAAGGCAGATGGTCAAGGATTTTATTTTTGTGCTGTATTAAATAACGAAAAAAATGTTTTACACAAAGATTCAGGCTTGTTATGTTCACCTGAACGCTCAAAAAAAACCACAAACAGTTGCCAACAAGGGTTTGTCTTGTGTGTGCGCATGTGCATGATGTGTGCATTGTTTGTGTGTGTGTGTGTGTGTGTGTGTGTGTGTGTGTGTGTGTGTGTGTGTGTGTGTGTGTGTGTGTGTGTGTGTGTGTGTGTGTGCGTGACGGGGGGAATACAAAGTAGTCCAGTCTTGGACGGCAGCCTCCGTGATCAGTGAGGCTCTTAAAGGGGAATTAAGTAGAAATAACACCTGAGCTCCAGTCCCTAAACCGGAGGGTTTATCAGCCATGAAACTATCCTTCGTATTCAGAGAGGAGTAATTCTTCAGATATATCATCTTCTATATCGTCCTTCTTCTTCTCTGCCAATGCTCTTTATAGAATTAGCGTTCTTTTTTAAATTATTTTGCCATTGAAACCTGAGCCACATTTATGTCCACATTTCCTTCTATGTCCAAACTGCAGGCTGGAACAGTGTTGCTTCTAGCATGCTAGTATGTACAGGGCTGCCAAGTCAGAGAGGAACAAGAACATGCTAGTCACCATATCCTAAATACAGCACGTATTTACAAGAACATATCCTCTCCTTAGAAGGCTGTGTGATTGGAAAAACAAACACCGTGCCAAGCTTGAGCTTTTTCTCGACAAATGTTGGTTTCCTACCAAGTGTGAGCAAGAGACAATGTCACCGTCAGCTTTATTAAAAGAAATGTTGGAGTGTTAATTAGTAAATGGAAGCGTTTCCGGTTAATTTTCATCTGTGTGACCTTCTGAAAGAAGTCAGTCACTTTACGTACGTCTTCTACTGAGGGCTCCCGTCAACATCGTCTTTGCCCATAAAAACAAAAATATGCGACTCCAATGCTAATTAAACGGATGTCTGAAAAGTCAAGGCCACCTCAAGGTGCAGCTCAGGTAATTATGTAACTGTCTGTCTGTCTGTCTGTCTAACTGTTTGTCTGTCTGTCTGGCTTACTGTCTGTCTGTCATTCTAAATGACTTTATGTCTATCTGTCTGTATGTCTTACTGTCTGTCTGTCTTAATGTATTTAAGTCTATCTGTCTGTCTGTCTGTCTGTCTGTCTGTCTGTCTGTCTGTCTGTCTGTCTGTCTGTCTGTCTGGCTTACTGTCTGTCTGTCGTTAGTGTCTGTGTGTCATTATGTCTATCTGTGTGTATGTCTTACTGTCTGTCGGTCTGTCTAAATGTATTTATGCCTATCTGTCTGTCTGTCTGTCTTACTGTCTGTCTGTCTGTCTGTCTGTCTGTCTGTCTGTCTTACTGTCTGTCTGTCTGTCTGTCTGTCTGTCTGTCTACCCATTTGGATTAGATTAGGTAAGAACATTTTGTCTTTTTGTATTTTTTGTTTAAAACATAGTATGTTCATAAGAGTAAAATACATTGTGCAGTATTTCACAAAAAAAAGAATAATTGGAATGCTATTTCATCAGATTTAATAAGGCCTGGACATTTAGTATATTACCCTCTTACCTTTAACAATATGGCATTACTTTGTTCGAATTGTCTTGTCTCATAACTAATCGTGTGTGGGATGGGAGGCTAAGGGAGATGAGACAGACTCTCCATCACCGCTCCCCTCCCTGGCCTCTCAGAGCCCGTTAGGCGGCCTGTTTGTGAGGCATCCTCTCTCCTCGTGGTCTAATGAGAAACATCCATCACCACCGGGACGTAACGAGGAGGAACTCAGTCCACCGCCGCCCGCCACCTGACCCC
>OMKX01056321.1:0-12858 GCA_900302425.1 Brosme brosme
TATACACAATAATATATTGTGTTGTATCTGTTGAGTAGTTGTTTTGTTCAACAGTACATGAGCCACACACCAAATCCCCCTCGGGATTGCATGGTTTTCCATTCAATTCGTGTTTTATTGAAAGGGATTAAACCCCAAAGATATGGACCATAACAAAAATACAACCACAGCCTGGCTGGTGCAATAAAGAGCCTGAGGAACACGATACACATCAGGAGTCACTGATGTGATTTTATGACAGAATGAGACATGGGACATGTCACCGTGACAAAGTCCCGATTCGAAGCGAATCAAAGAACAAAACAAAAAACGGCACTTAGATAGTTAGATATCACTGTGTTTCCTCTTTGTATTTGTTATTATATGCTGGCCTACATATTCAGCCCATTATCCCCTGCATTTGTTGCTTTTATTATTCTATTGCTGATATTTTTAAGCTCAATATGGTCTATAAACAGCGAAGCCTGGGAAAGAGGATTGCAGATTAATAAAAACAAAGAATCTCAATTCAAGGACCCCTTTATTAGTACATGAGGGCATGAAGCCCAAAGCAAATGGCCCTGTTGGTAAGGACACGATGTTTAATAATTGATGCCTCCAAAATACAGTTGAGTCTAATGCCTATTTGTAGTGAGCAAAAGACTACAGCCAGGCTACATTCGTGATCCGTGTGCTGCAAATATTACGTGAAATTCGCACTCAGTTCGCTCTGGGCTTAACAGACAAAATATGATGTGAAAACGCAATCCCTTCTTATCAAAATGGGTCCAAAACCAAGGTCACATGGTGGTGGGGTCATTCTACTCACCTCTTTTTCTTCATTCACTCCATTGAACCCCCTCCTCTCTCTCACACACATACACACACTCGCATGCACGCACACACGCACCCTCTCTCACCCTGTTTCTGTCTCTCTCTGTCTCTGTCTCTGTCTCTGTTCAAGGTGACTCCCCCTGCTAAAATGAATAACTGCTATTTTTTAGCAAGAGTTTCATTGTCTTTTTACACATTTTACACCAAAAGAGAGATCTGTCTCTTTTTCAATGAAACGGTGGAAAATATGTTTTATGAAATGTTTTACTTTGTCGCTTATCTTTTGTTAAGGAGGGCGGGTGTTTAACTATGCCTCTGGTGGCAAGCCATGAATAGGTCACGTCATTCATGGAAATACACATAAGGGATGGTATGTGCATTAGGGGCCCATGATTAAAGGGATGCACAGGGCCCATATCACATGAGCTTATTCAGCTGCCATTGCACACATGTGGATGTGATTCCCCAAAGTGTCTTGTGTTATATCCTCAGTGGACAGGCTAAAATAGCATCGCTTGTCAATTTATACACCACCACCATACATTCAACTACTTCATGTCAGCGGGATCGCCCTTAGGAGCTGGGTGACACATTTGTTTCGCTACATGGATGGTAGATGGGTGGGTGTTACCTTATAGCTCGGCTAAGGGGTCTCTGGACAATGAAAAGAAGAAAGCTGTCAGAAACAGAAGTCATCTGGACGTCAATGACTGATAATGGAACCCATATAGAAGTTGCAAAAGTATAAACATCCAGGACGCTTTAGGAATGACGCTCGGACGTCGGTACATCAGCTCGCTGAACGTCAGAGGAACAGGAAATAGACACAATAAATGAGTTCCCATTCCACATATCGTCCATACAGTGGATGTTCACAACACCTATTTGCCACAACAACGTGGAACCGACACATGTGTGTCCCCAATTATACGGGCTTCCTATTGCTTGACACATTTTGCACACATCACTGAGTTTCACATCAGAAGGGATCTGGCTGTGGGACTGAGGCAGTGACAGAGAGGCGGCCAGTTAGTGCCGTAGTGGCTCATTGGTGCATTAACTTTAAGGAGAGCCTGTGTTTTCTCATGCGTGTCATGGGCTCTACTCCATGTCTCATTTGGCCAGGGGTCACAACAGCCATCAGGAAGTTGTTGTTGTTGTTGTTGTTTAGTTTGTTTCTTTGCCATTTCGGGATGAGGGATGCGGGAAAGCTGATTAAGTAGGCTTAAACCAGACTTCATTTTAGGACAGGAGGATTGTTGTATGTATATGATGGGGGGATTATGGTTAAGTGCCCTGTTTGTTTTGCAAAATCGGCTTGGTGTATCACTCCCACGCTCCCGCGTACCCAGACAGTGGGGACAAAACCTAGACCATGCCGAGAACGGATGAATGGAACTACCGTTTCTTATCTTTGTCCAAGACACCTTGTGTAGAATGCTTCTATTCATTGTTTGTAACAGGATCTTAAACCCCGAAAAAGAGCTGATATGATGAAAAGTGTTTGCAAAGCACAGGGTTGGAGGCTCTATAGGGAGTAGCATGGAAGGAGAAAAGTCAGACAGAAAATGCCATGAGAATGCAGGTCTGGAGCAACCGGAGGGCGGCACCCAGGAGAGGCCGGGTTCGTGATGAGATAGTTGAGTCCAGAAACATGCAGAAAGTCAACATGTCATTTTGGATTTTGGAGCCTGTGGTTTTGCAACAAATTGATTTTGAGATATTTTTGTTTGTTTAACTGAGAGCGCTCTTTAATGAAATCTCAAAATGAATTCTTCTTTCAGGCAATAAGGATGTAAGATTTTAATATATTATATTTTGTTTTGTTGATGTTCATTTAGGGTAAATGTTATCTAAACCATTGTCTTAGGGCTGATTAGACAACCCCTTTTTAGAAGTCCTGATTATTGTTTTCTACTGAGCATGTATGGCTTGACAAGGTGATTACTGTTCTTTGAGTTCACAATCAAAAAACACAACCAATACAATACATCAAAACTATTTTTGTCTGGAACAACAAACAACCATTCTGTAGATTATTGACATTAAGGCCTATGCGTCAATTTTACCCAGGACAGTTTAAGGAAACCTTCAAGAAAACACCATTCACACATATTCTAAATGCTTAAACATTATTATATATTTACTGTGCATCATTGTCATCAATGCTGTCATCATGTATTTGTATAACCCTATTTTTCCACACTTCGCTGTAGATTATCTGTAAAGACAAAAGCTTCATATATAAAAAAAAATGTTGGAAGAAAGACATTCTGCATAGTTTAAATGGTTCACACCATACCTTCACTATAACAAAGCAGTATGTCTAGGAAGGTATTTTGACAATGTGGCAACTTTGTGCAGAGTGCAAAATGACGACTTTAAGCATACGTAACTTTCCTATTGATTTGTGCTATTTTTACTGGAGTCTGTTCATAAGAAATGGGTTAGAAAACCTGCTGTGTGTGGGATTGGACCAGTTAAAAGCCAACTAGAGCGGAAAGGGCCAAGACATTTCAACCGGCAGAAACACAGGCAGCACAGCATGAAGAACATCTCATACGTTTATACTCACAAAATGGCCTGAATCGATCTCTGTTATATCAGCAATTAAGTAAAAATAGCAGAGGGTATTAGGCCTACATTATTTAGCAATGGCATTGCCATTATTGAAAATTGGAGACACTGTTGGACAAATTACTACTTACGATATGATAAAAAATATATATATTAGATAGATACATTAAAAGTAGTCTCTGTTCTAATATATTATATTTATTTTTGAATAATAATAATAATCTACCGATTGTGCAGTAAATTACTCTCCCAAACAGAAGGTGGCGATCGAGCATTCGCCTCGTCCTTGTGTGAGCCCTTTTCGTGTCCATGTGACCAGGTCTGTCGGTCACGTGATGAAATGCGGAAGTAAAGCGACTGCGTACCGTTAGCGTTCATTTTATGCTCTCATTATACAGTATATTTTTACTATTTATCCGTGAAAACATACAACTATTCCTGCTAAAGCAATGGACGCTTCCACTAGAACATCGCTCAACGCTGCGGCAGCACCAGTGCCTGAGTTCAGGGGGTAAGGGATCTATAATCCATAAGATAATTGTAACATTATTATTTTCCTACATCACATTTGCTAAACAGCCTGTATTACACAAACCCCGTAATGCACCGTGTTGTGTTTGGTCCGTCTTTCTGCTTTTACTTTGTTATGGTTATGATTTCATGCAACTATTGTATTTTATGTTTATATCCATAGCGTTGTTATTGATGTGCTTGTTAACTTGTGCTCTGCAGGAATGAGAGCTCTCTGGTTTCTGCCTTGAAGACTCTTCTGTTCTTCACCTTCCTCATGGTGACCTTACCCATAGGATTATACTTTGCTTCAAAGGCGTACGTTTTTGAGGGTAAGAGGAGTTTGTTTGACCTACATATTATTAAGACATTAACTGTGTGGATTGAGATGTTTTTTATGCTACAAAAAAAACATATACATATTTGTTTTACTTTAATATTAATATTGTATACCCTTATTGGTTCCTTTTTCCAGGTTCTATGAAGATGTCCAGCTCTGACAGCTACTTCTACGCTGCCATCGTTGCGGTGCTTGCAGTCCACGTGGTTTTGGCTCTGTTTGTTTATGTGGCCTGGAATGAAGGCACACCCAAAGGAAAAGGCAAACACGACTAAAGGTCATAATTTCCTCCAAAATTCACAGGGGATGGCCAAGGGCCATAGATACACGGCCCTCGCTAGGCTACAGTTTCCAGCCCCAGCCATTGCACTGTTTATCAGCCCGATAGTTTGGAAGATCTGGTTGGCTCTTGGAGTTTAACGCGTACTGTATCACCTGTCATTTTTCCAAGACGGATGGGAAAGGTTATTGTGGTGTGTGTCTTTCCCAGCAATGGCTATCCCAGTCTATCAATATTTGTCGTTGTATTTATTCCAAATGCAATGGTGGTTCTTGTTGAACAGATCTTGTTTTAATACTTGTTGCAATGTACAACCTTTTAGCTTAAGGCTAGAGAACCTTTGGAGTATAATCCTTTTGGGTTTGTGAACCTGTCTTTGAGCTTTAGTTTGTTGTCTTCCATGTTTCGTCGTTAAATTATCATAATTATTATTTCTTTTTCTTTTTTGTTGAGATTTTCAAGTGGTTTCCGGAGTGTAATGTGGTTGTCTGAAATGTTTTAGATATGATTAAACATTCAAATTGTGTTTTGTAAATGTCCTGTTTGTTATTTGTATGCTGGTATATGTCTGCGCAGTTAAGATGTGAATTGGATAGTTCTATTTTGCATAAAATAAAGACACAAAGCCATCTAATGTTAAACTGTTGTTATTTAAATTATCACTTTGTTTTTATTTTGTTCATTACCGCAAAAGCAGTCAATTCAAATAGCATTTAAGAGTATCTATTCAAGTCAGGTTGTGCTTATTTCATAAAAACACACAGTGCTTATGGCTGTAGAGAGTGATTGTTGTCACATGATGGCAGCAAACAGTAGGGCTGTTCCCAGCATGAAGACATTTCACGGAAGAGGGGGCCGGGATGTGACAGATGCCAGAGGATAGTATCGTGACTCACAAACCTAACCTGAGATTCCCTTTTCTTTTATTTTGTTGCTAACGTTTTTTATTTCCCCATATCGAGGAGGAGGATGACTCAAGCAGAGAGGTATGCAGTTACCACACTTTCTTAAGACAGTGAGTGAACTACTGACAACAGATCATACTGATTACGATGTAAACATTAGTAGCTCTTGATTTATTTTATTTCCTCCTGGGTAATATTTCTTAATCACGCCTTCATATCAACACAAGCCAGTTTAAAGAGCCAATTCTATCCGGGTTATTTGTTATTTATAAATCCCTCCTCTTGGGATCCACAAGCTTTTCACTGGAAACGTGAGTTGGCTACATAAAAAAAAAGAACACAAAAGAAACAAGGGCATTTTAAGTGTTGCCATGCCACCAGTATTTTCAAGTTTATTTGTTTTAAATGGCATACAAAGTATTTCAATGGCGGACCAAAAGTTTCTAAACAAACACTGTTTCAAATTTCAATTTAATGTATTAGGAAACTTATTTCGATTTTATTTAGAAATTATATGAATATTTTAAATAATACAGGAAGTAGATACCGTTTCTTTTTTGTGGCCATTGGAAATTTAGATTAAAGCATATTCAGAAGCTTAAAATATATTCGATGACCAACATATCCTATTACAATGTTGGGAAGCTGTTCAAATACCATTGCTTGTTCGTTTTGTCTCACTGTCTATATTTAATATAGTATTTCATAGTGCAGTGCATAATTTTGACAGTGAAGTCAGACAGACTTTATTACATTTGCAGTCTTTGCTTTTTCTCTTGTTAGGAACACCCATTCAACAGAGCCTACTTTCTAGCATTCACCAAATATGAATATTGAATCATCAACAGACCCTATTTATTGGTACTATAATTGAATGAATGCAATAGGAATTCAACTTTTAATTGAAAGGCTACTCTACTAGGTTATAGGCTACTATAACTACTATAGAGTTTGAATACATGACATGGTATTACATTGTTTGTATTAACATTGTGCTCTCCAGCCAGGTTTTTAGAAAGTATTATTTGAGATCTGACAACTTTGTAACAGAGACGTGTTGTGTTTTGTGAGACACAATCCCCAAATGCATAGGCCTACACTATTTCATGGTTTGTAAGAGTTTAAGATTTTATTTCCATACTAATGTGAAACATAAGTCCACGATAATATTGTTAACTTGAAAATGGATACTGTGATCTTTCCGTGACACTATGTAGAAGCTACAGGAAATTGTCCACATACCAGTCTAAACAGAGAGACAGCTTCCTAGACATGACACCCCATCTCTGTCATTTCTAGACGTTCGTACCATGTGTGCCCATCTCTCCCTTTGCCTTCCTGGCCAGAACGGGAACAAGATATGTGTGCTATGTAAGACTGCACAACATTAGTCATGGAATCTTTTATTCAGTGCAGTTTGAATACAATTGGAAAATGTTTTCATTTTATTTATTTCTTTGTCCATTTGACCAAGTATTAATCTTATTTTATTTTATTCAAAGGAGGTTTTTTAGCTTCTTTCTTCAAACAAAATTAAATAAATACCGGCGTTCAAAACCCAAAGAACAAATTACATTTATCGAACACAAATTTCCACATATTCCAGTTTGGGTGACATTTATTTGTACTGACAAAAACCAAACAACTATTTTTCTGAAAACCAAAAGCAGATAAAACAGATAAATTAAACATAATAGTTAAAATGGTCTAACTAATGTTTTTTCCAATATGACTTGGACCAAGTCTAATAAATAATCATAGGTTCATAGTTTCTCCAATAATCAGTTCTCCAATTGTAGAACTCGATTCACCGTCAAGTCTTACCAGGCAGAATAAGCCTCATATGATTTAGGAAAGTCACTCTAACTTGCGCTCTCTGAATACTTCAAACGAGGTCAAGAGCCTCATATAGAATAACTGTGTTTCTGGAAATAGAGAGGACTATACATAAGGACACCTTTAACAAAGATATTGACATTATATTACATATTTATATTACATATTTTTTATATGCATGTTATCATGTCGTCACATTTATTGTTAAAATGGTAAAACATAAATTACATGAATACAATGACAGCAACATCTATCTGATGTTTATTTGAATGTTGTATCCGTAAGATCAGAGATGATGGTGGTTTTACTAAATGGAGTACGATGAGAAGACTAAAACAAATCATATCAAACATTTATTGGCACAATGCAGAATTATTCATCAGTCCTTATTTTACTTGCCTGCTTTCTAGCCATCAGTTCATACCTGACGTGTGATATTCTGAGCAGCCAGTGAAACAAGAAGAATGAGCTGCAGTAGCACATGAAGGCCAATACAGAAGTCATATTAAGGCACAAAAATACATCATATAAACATGTCAGTTTTCACATGTGGTCGCTTCACCACTGCATTTATGTGAGTGTGCACCTTTCAAACGTTGACAGTCTTCAAATGAACGGTAAAAGGGTCACACCCCCCCCACCCAGAAATGTAAGACCCTTCGGAAGAAACACACACTCTCTCTCCTCAGACCTTCAGATCGTCTATTCTAGTCTTGTTGTTGCTGTGCTTGCCGGTGCGACCCCCGCCGCCCGACCTCGGCAGGCCCGGTGACCCCGGCGCCGAACCCGCGCCCGTCTTACCTCTCGGGTCGCATTCCTCGGGCTTGCTGCTGCTGCTCCTCTCCACCGCCAGGTTGTCTTTGTTCTGCTTGTAGGCGGCCTTGCTGTGGTACGGCTGGAAGGAGGAGTCCGTCTCCTCCGACAGGGGGGACATGTTGTAGCCGGGCACCGGCGGGTACGCAGCCGACACCTGGTGGTGCCCGTGGAAGTAGTCGTCGTAGGTGGGCGCGAAGGGAGCCGCCGCGTCGTGGAGCTCCTTGGATTTGGCCTCCGCGGCGGCGAGCAGCCCCCTCCGGTAGCTGATGCCCTGGCGGCACTTGGTGAAGCCCAGGTGGTAGATCTCCACCAGGTTGAGGAGCAGCGACACGCTGGCCACGCCCAACATGAAGATGATGAAGATGGTTTTCTCCGTGGGACGGGAGATGTAGCAGTTCACCGTGTTGGGGCAGGGGTGTCTGTCGCACGTGTACATGGGCCTCAGCTCGAAGCCGTACAGGAGGTACTGCGCCACGATGAAAGCCACCTCGAACAGGGTCTTGAAGATGACGTTGAAGACGTAGGTGCGCAGGAGCTCCCCCTGCAGGCGCACGCGGCCCCTGTCGTCCCGCACCAGCTTTTTGGGCTTGGGCTCGCCCATGAGGCCCTGCTTCTCCCCGTGCTGCCCCAGCTCCTTCAGCTTGTCCCTCTGCTCATGCTTCTCCTCCATGCGCACCAGGTGGAGGATGTGTCCCAGGTAGATCAGTGTGGGCGTGGACACGAAGATGATCTGCAGGACCCAGAAGCGCACGTGGGATATGGGGAAGGTGATGTCGTAGCACACGTTCTCGCAACCGGGCTGCTTGGTGTCACAGGTGAAGCCCGACTGCTCGTCGCCCCACACCTTCTCGGTGGCGGCACTGAGGATGAGGATGCGGAAGATGAAGAGGACGGTGAGCCACACTTTGCCCACCACGGTGGAGTGCTCCTGGGCGTTTTCCAGGAGCTTCCCGAGCAGGTTCCAGTCCCCCATGGCTATGTGAGGTCAGATCTGCAGGTCAAGACAATCAACGACAGAAATCGTGAGAGAATATAAGTCATCAGAACTTCCAAAGAAGAAAAATGTTATGAAAAGACGTGCCAATTGAATTCTTCTCCTTCTAATTACTCATGTTTCTAAAGCTGCTATCGTAAATGTGTGTTTCAAGTTTGATCATGTTTGTTAAACTTGCGCCTTGCCAACTCTGGGAGTCCAATGGTTGTCAGGTAGTCCCCTTTTCACTTGTCATTCGGGCAGGGCTGGATTTACTTGTGGAAGGTATATATTTGGTAAGTGTGGACAGGGAGATGGCAAGTTCCAGTCACCGGCAGTAAAACAAGACCCTTCATGCCGGCAGCCACAAGTAACATGATCCCAACAACATGAAATCAAACCCCCAACAGATGGGGCAGAAATGGGAATTAGAATTTGTCAAGTGAGACTCTCACTTGACAAAAAATGTATTACGGTTCTATGGGGTGTACTGCACAATGTCAGCTGGGAAAATTCAAGTTGAGCTCTTGGCAGTATGCTTTGATTCTGCTTTCTGTACACAATTGCCAGATGGTAGTCATAACATAGTGTTTACTAATGCATGGTTATGTGCTCTTTGTGTATGTACAAAACTTTATTCACAGCGTATTTTTTAACTTTCTGTCTTTTGGCTATAGGGATCTTTTACATCAAACAAAGGAAAGAATGTCTGTAAGCCCACCATACAGATTCATGTGTTTAATTTCAAAACGTATACAATAGTCCTGATGTGGTAAAAGACCAAATACAATGAACAATTGAACAGCCCGCTAAATGGGCCTTCCCACACAAGGTAGTTTGAAGTTGTACACTGGAGACCTTGGCCACAACAAGCACTGCTCTCTGCTCCGGCACATTATGATAGTGAACCCTTTGTATATTCCACAATGGATTGCAAATGTAAATGTATAAGTATTTCGATGATACTGTCACCGTGCAACCCACCTTGTCAGTGCATACATCCCGGTGTTGGTGGTGGTGGTGGAGCACAAGGGATGCTCCCCTTCCAGTCTCTCCGCTTGCCAGGGGCCGTCCAAGGCCGACTGTTGGCCCCTTCTCCGCCGGCAATGTCCTTGAATGGACAGGAAAAGTATAGGGGGCTCCGAGCTCCCTGTCCGCAGACGCTCCGAGCCACTGGCGTAAAAACCGACTGACCCCCGTCGTCAGGCCTCGGTGGGGGGCGGGGGTTTACCAGGGGATCCAGGGGTCTCAGTTCCGCTGGCTAACAGCACGGCTCACTTGTTGGACACACTCCCAGGCAGGTCCAAGTCGCCCTCCCTCCCAGGGTTAAATTTGGCTGTGGACACACTCTCTACCGTAAACTATTAGTGTTGCTCTTCTCGCTTGTTAGGCTGAGCGACAGGGCAGCTGGCCAATGAGTGCATGTGCTAAGTCTGTCTGGCCACAAGTGCTACCGTGGTCTTAATTTAGCACCGAAAGTCTCTCCTATCACAGGGGGCATGACTTGTGAGATGAGCAGCCATTTGCGTCCTCAAGCTACAAATCACACGGATTGAATGCAGAGGGAGTCCAATGGCGGGCTGTAAACTGTGCAAGAAGAGGTGTCAGCTTATCAAACACCATTAATGATGCAAGGTGACATACATTACAAAGTTATTGTGGGTTAAATGTCTTGTCAATGTTTTCAGACATTTTATTGACTTTACATATATTCAGCTTTAACCCATCTATTGTTTTTACATTGCTGGGCCTCTTACACATGACACACACCCGCGCGCTCATACACACACCCACACTGGAAGCCAAAATTGAGGAAATAGCATTTTCATGTTTAACACACAGTAAAATTAAATACACAGCTATTTGCTTAATAAACAAGGGGTCTTAGTACAAGTGTGTTATTGGCATTCTACCGGGAGGCTATTATGGGACGTAAAAAAAAGTACATTTCAGGAAACAAGAGAGACGAACACTGATATAGCAGGATAGTAATCATAGGCCAACCGCCATTCCTTTTCAGAACTTTTCAAAAGTGAGCAGAAAAGAAACAATAATAAAGCCCAAGATATAATATGTTGCATAAACGTTGAACTAGTAACAAACTACAATGTCCCAGGACATGCCATAGTATCTGGCATTGTAATTTCAAGACTATCAAGGTAATTTCTAAGAATTGTAATTTCAAGATAAATTGTTTTAAATTACATTTTAATAACATTGATATCCAACAAAAAAGGACCATCTCAAAAGCGGCCTGTACAGTGGTGAGATTCAAAAACCACTCCAAAGAAAAATAACAAAAATTCCCAGTCATCTTGGCTAGGACTTGTCAAACAAAGGAACAGAAAAGAACACGCTCTTATTATTCAGTATGATGTGGAGTTTCTAACAATGGATCCATTTCTTGAGAAGGAAGGACATTTACACAAGGTTTTCCAGAAATGTCCGATCAGACCGTAAGACACTTTGATGTGGCACATTAACACATTTGTTCAGTTTGAAAATATTTGACAGTAAATACACAATAAATAAGCTGCTGTATATATTCCCATTGTTCTAATTTGTTCAAATTATATGTAAACTGTTTGTTGGGACAGCATTTAACTGCATTTCTTTTGTCCATCATAGCTCTGGTTATGATTCAGTCGGCCTTCACAGATACAAGGAACTGGTGAACCCAAAAGTATAATATAACATGGCTTTATCATGTGCATGAAACCAAGTCCCTTTTACTCCTGAAATGGCTTTAACTGGGGATCCCTTTGAGTCGTTTATCCCACATAATTTCAATCAATACAAAGCTATTCATTACATACCTTTTTTCCCCAACACTTATATTAATTCTATTTTCAAGTATGCTTTGGTCAATAGATTAACAACAAAAAAACACTAAAAACTGATAAGTCAACTCACTAAACCCATACGCCGCATAATAAATAGCATCAACGCAGACACTCCGAACAACCAAATATACAGTATATGTGTAGCCTTTGTGCTGCGTTCATCTCAACCTCAGAAAGCAGAGCACCGGTCGCCCTTCTCGGCCGAACCCTTCCTAGTCACAGTGAACTTGGGCTTGAGCGATTGGCTGGCTATGAGCTGATTGATCTCGTTTTGCCTGTACGTGGACATCTTCTGGCCTATCCAAGCCACTTTGGTGTCTTCCTCCGGGTCCCGCGTGCAGCGCGAGCAGGCCCTCCCGACGAGGTACACCACCTCGGCCAGGTTGAGCAGCACGCAGACGCCCGACACCGCCAGCATGAACACGGTGAAGATGGTCTTCTCGGTGGGCCGCGACACGAAGCAGTCCACCGTGTTGGGGCAAGGGAAGGAGTCGCACTTGACCAGGCGCACCATCTTAAAGTCGGGGTAGATCCGGTAGAAGATGTAGAGGAAGACCACCTCCAGGGCGATGCGGAACACGATGCTGACCATGTACGTCCACCACAGCCCGCCCACGATCTTGAACTTCTGGCTCTTGATGTGCTCCAGCTCCTTGGGGCTGCCGCGGCCGGACCGCTTCAGGATCTTCTTGTCGATGTGGCGCCGGTGGGCCACGTGCATGGCCACCAGCAGGGCGGGCGTGGACACCAGGATGAGCTGCAGGGCCCACAGTCGGATGTGGGAGATGGGGAAGAACTGGTCGTAGCAGACGCTGTTGCAGCCGGGCTGCTGCGTGTTGCAGGTGAAGCCCGACTTCTCGTCGCCCCACACGCTCTCGGCGGCCACCACCAGCACCAGGATGCGGAAGATGAATATGACGGAGAGCCATATGCGCCCGATGCCCGTCGAATGCCTGTTTACGCCG
>OMKX01056322.1:0-12981 GCA_900302425.1 Brosme brosme
CATTTGGAGGACACAGCTGCTGATATCGGAGGCTGCCCCCTACCAACACATGTAGGGCGAGTATGCAAGTATAATCTGTAAAGACGTTCTACATCCTTCATCTCCGCTCCACCTCCCACATATTTTGGGCCGCCGACCTCTTTAGTTAGAAGTGGAAGAGTTGTTTTTTAAAGCAGATAATGAAATAAATTGTCGAGCATAATGCTGTCAACAGACTTGATTGCCTGTGATTGGGGGAGACGGTTCGCCTATGATTAGGTTGGTAGTGTTTCACTTGTTGTACCGTTACCAATCAGCAACTCCTGGAGTTGTTGATTGGAATCAAAAATGCAAAACACCAACAATCACACACGATAGATAAACATAAGATTTTGCTCTTTCTATAAGAATTCTATTTGTTCATTTGCGATTGAAGATACTAAATGTGTAGTACCCATAGAAATAGGCAGTACCGTCTACCCACAGTAGAAAACACATTGTCTAATGCTGCCGTCTTGACTTCACTCCACACCAAATAAATGATAACTGTCTATGTTTTTTGTCCACAGGGACTTAGAGTGTTTCTCTACCTTGGGACAAAATGCAGACACGGACCAAAAAAGGCTGCGAACGGGAAATACTGACGGACTAAATGTCTACATTTCGATTTTTTGTCAATTTCTAATACCTCAGGTTCCTACTCAGAATACCCCATGGTACAAGACATCACCTAGCTAGCTGAGATCCCGCTCAGTAAACACTTCTCCATCCGTAGGTACAAGACATCACCTAGCTAGCTAAGATCCCTCTCAGTAAACACTTCTCCGTCCGTAGGAACAAGACATCACCTAGCTAGCTAAGATCCCTCTCAGTAAACACTTCCCCACCGGTACCTGCTTGGGTGTCTGAGGGCGTACGACGCCGCCAGGTATCCCCCGAGGTTGTGCCCCAGCAGAATCATGGCCTCCAGGCCCAGCTGGGCCCTCCACTGCTCTATGGCGTCCACAAACAGCTTCTCCGCCTCCTCTGCGTCCACGGGGAAGCAGGGCCGGCTGCTCTGCCCAAAGCCCAGAAGGTCCAGGGCGTAGACGGTCCGTCCCCGGGAGAGTGTGTCCAGGTTGAGGGCCCAGAGCCCCACGCCGCCGCCGAAGCCGTGCAGCAGCACCACGGGTGTCTTGTGATGACTGGGGGCGGCGGCGGCGCTACCGTCCAGGGCTAGCGTCCACAACTGGTTGCCGTTGGCGACGGCGACAAACTGTTTGGACAGCTTGCCTTTTATACCTGGTATGTTAAAAAAGTTAAATTAAACACAGGGATGTAGCACTATTGATGAAGATTACATTTAAACATTCAATCCCATGCGATACTGTCGACAGACTATCTCTATTTGGAGAACGTAGATGTTTTGAAAATGATTCACTATTCAAACAAGTCATTTGAGAAGTGTCTTTTTGGTGAGGTGATGATAAAGCAGGTGAAAGTGTGTTTTTTATTCAACTCAGGTAGTTTTCAAATCCAAGTCTGTATTTGAGTGTTAACCTATACTCAAAGTCATTCACATCTCGTATTGCCGCAGCTCTACGCCCCCCCACCATGTGGCCTGAACAAGTGAAAGACCAGACTGAGTTAACCAGGCTAACGCTCACAGCGCAGCATCCTGTCCTCTGCAGCCCTCAGCTGGCTCTCGGAGGTGGGGCACCATGCCGGCAGCCAGTTAGGAATCCACAGCGACCTGCGACAACACACAACCAACAAATACTATCGATTGAATCACACCATTCTGGGCAAACACCTGAGGAAGGGACAGAGCACACCCAGTGCCCGAGACGATTATATTAGAAGGCAAATACATTGAAAATCCAGTGAGGTTGTTAAAATGAGGGGTTGTGATTATGCATGCACCAAAGATGTTGTGTTAACGTTCCTGTATAATAAGTAAAGACCTTAAATAAGCTGGATAGTGTAGGAACACAGTACAAGCAACTACAAGAGGAAATACATAATTATTATGCAAAAGTACTAGTCTAATCATAACTATGCCATTGGTTATTTTCCTGGACAAATTACTTTAATGATGTGATGGAGACAGGTGGGTGAGTTTCTACGGTTATAGTCCGGGACAAACAATAGACATAAACAGATGGAAGGTGTATGTAATATATTAAAAGGTAAAGTGATGACTAAGGAAGAGTCAATCATGATACATGCTACTCAATGGAGAGGGATATTGATCCTAATGACATGCTTCTTATATTGCCTATTGAGATTGTGTGTTGTGTGTAGTGTTAACTCTACAAACTCACTTGTGCAACATCAAATGTATGTCAAGCAGGAAATGTGTACTTAATATGGTAATAGTGTAATAGACTGCCATGCGTTACTATAGCCCCATATGTTCCCCTGCGCTTTATATAAACCGCTGAATTGGTTCATATGGGGCTAGCATTTCTACTACATATGAGCAGCAAAGAAGGATGGTGCATATATCAACTAATGGATGTGCAGTACTTTCAGTTTCTACAATAAATGTATTTGTTGAAATGCATGCATCAAACAAACAACATTCAAGGGGCTACAGAAAGCAAAGCACCTGAGGGATTTAGGTTGGAGGCATTTTAGTATTATGTTATACGATTATGGTTTACAACTTATTAAGCTTTAATAAACAAATAGTAGGGGTCACCTTAGTGTTGAATCCACGATCGCCAATACACCGCTATAAAGACTGTGAACACCGAAAAACGTCAGAATGCGCTGAAGCAGAACTCTGAAGCTAAAACAAAATCAAAATGTTGATGGAATGGAATGATACTGTTATCAATATGCGGACTAACAGAGATACAATCGATAATATCAGAAATACATTCATATATTTAGAACTGTTTTCAGGTAGTCATCCGTCATTACCAAGATCAGTGCAGAATAATGCCATTTCTACTGTTAGTATCACACTCAAAAAAATCCAAGCAATCACTTAGATAGCAACTTTGTTCATCTGAACAACAGCACAGACAATCTAAAAGTTTGTGAAATTAACCCATTGACATGCTGAGATATCGAGCTTTTACACAATCATTGTATCGGTAACATTCATAAATATATACTTCATCTCACTTAAATAAAATGTATGTAGGCAAACAGGTAAGTAAGTGACATTCACCCTGTCTCAGTTGTTAGTTCAGCCATTCTTCCTCATGAACATGTGATCACCAACACACTGACGTCATTCTCTGGGATTGCGTCTACTCGGCAAAGAGGGCGTGTGTTTATAGTTTTCTTACAACTCGCATGGGCGGTGTCCGAATCACTGCGCATATTCAGGTGTGGAACGTGGAACTCAATGATACTCTTTTTGAAGAAAGCAGGCGCACCGAATGACCGTGCATGAACGGGAAACTACACATTGCGGAAGAAATCGTCCTGTCAAAACATCTAAACATTGCCCCTCACAGAAAAGGAGACGTTGGGTAAGTTAGGTGATAGTCTCTCTTAAGCATCACAATTCACAGTCCAATGCAAGCATCGTTGCAGCCAACGGATGTAATTAACTTGCATTCATTTAAAAGTAGTTTCAAGTTTGAAACCCCCCCATTGCAAACTATACGGACAGTTTCGTCTTGTCATTATATGTTCATTATATTGAATGTGGACGTTGTATCCACATTCAATCCGGTTATTTGTCGATTCATTCAATTGCCCGGTTGTGTACTGAGATGAATCATGGCTGGCTGGTATGGGGTTGGTGGGTGTGATGCCTAAGAAGTTTGCTACGTGGAATGGATTGAAGTCCCATGACTGAAGTCCAACGGGACAACTTAATACACTTGTATATCTCCCCCTAGTCGTGACACACCCAAGGTCCAGCAGATAGTCAGGTTGAATGGTCCACTGGTGGGCTGATCACACAGGAGTGGGACTTATTGGATGTCGACTAGCCTGAGGTTATTAATGCGTACAACAATTTGTTGTATTTAATTCTGAGGGGTCGGAAAGTTAACAACTGACATGACCACGATATTTAGTTAGCATTTGTTAAAAAAAAAAAATAACACTATTTTGTGTGCTGTAACTAAGTCACTACAATAAAGTTACAAGAATATGTCGCTGCCAAGTCCCACCCTCTCGGGCTGTGAGCTGGCGTCCAGCTGTCCCCATCAGTAACCCCTCCAGTAGACCTGTCATTCATGCCTGTGTTGAATGACATGCAAGCTTATATATTTAGTTAAATCTCGTATCTCAAATAATTTAACAGGATTCAAACAGACATTGGTTTATGTTTCCTGTATGCCATTCCTGTTTGGCTGGCTTCATACATGGGCGGAGCAGTCTTGACTCCTTGGCTTATCTCATGAATGACTATTACTCGGAATGACTATTCACTATGTTTTACATGCTGCACCCTTCTTTAGATCCTGGATGGCTTCCACTGTGAATTGCAATATTCTACTTCCAAGTGCATTATTATTATTAAAGCTATTAGTACATGGATTGACAGTTTGGTGATATGGCCATAATAAAGGTAATTCCTCATTGCCATAATAATTACTGATTACTTAAATTCTTAAAATGATGTACACAAGATTAGCATTGACATCCTGCAAAATCTGCAAATTGTGTCATCCATTTCCTGGCTTATAGGCACAATATTCCCTTATAATACTAATTTAAGAAGCTACTGGCATACGCTGTGTAGTTGTCAGCATTGCGTGCGGTTCTGTGTGTGTTGTGTCTGTGTCTTCTCTTTTCTTCTGCCATGTTTGTCGACATAGATGTCTTCGCTTGGCAATACACATAGAAACAAAACAGAACTCTTATTTTCTATACAATGAACACTAATACTATACCTTTAACACATTAATTTGAGTCAATATCGCTTTTCATCTTGTTCTTGCGTTGAGTAAAAAAACACACCAACCCAACAGCCTCCATGTCCTGAAGATGTGATGATGTGTGTGTGTCTGGTGCAGGCTCCCAGGTAGCAGGAGAAGATGCTGAAACAGCCATCTACAGGTGGCGACGATGGCTTCCGGTTCACTCCTCTGGTGGTG
The DNA here is from genome assembly GCA_900302425.1 of Brosme brosme. Lineage (NCBI taxonomy): Eukaryota > Metazoa > Chordata > Actinopteri > Gadiformes > Lotidae > Brosme > Brosme brosme. The sequence continues at coordinate 5,028 of OMKX01056322.1, forward strand.
GTGGAGCTGGCCCCAGACGCCAAGGAAGAGGCCATCGCTTGGCTGCTGAGCAAGATCAGCGACAGCGAGCAGAATGGAGGTATTTTAGCACCAGGGATGCACTGATTTATATTCGCCTGATGGACTGCCATCGACCTATTGGCAAGGGGACATTCCCCAATGGCTGATGTTTATCTGTTGCCTCGCGTGACTATTGAAATTGTCAATATTGAATTCTTACTTTGGTAAAACATCTGTATCGGCCCTGAATTTCAGTGCGTCCCTATTTATGACCTATATTTAGTTAGTATTGTAAGATATATGATAATGAGCAATATACACAGGGAATAATGCAAATAGAAAACACAGCACTGCAAACATTTCAGGGGGGAATTAGTTAAGTGAAATAGAAGGGTAAAAAAACCTGCAGAAGAAAAGCTCTTGTCAGATTTAAAACAATATCAGCTGCATACCCCCATATTATTATTATATCTACACCAAATACAAAACAAATTCAAATTCTCTCAGCCAAATGGAATTTTTATTGTGGAAAGCTTCAAATGTTACTGTGAATATAACGCAAGTGTATAAACAGCAGCTGAGACTGTGTTTTAGCACAAAGGAGAAGCATGAGCATGCACCTGTATAAAATAGGACAAGAGATCATAACAACATTCATATGAATTATTCATACCAATGTGTTCTGAATAAGGGATTTAAAGCCCTGATAAAAGAGACACAGATTTTGGCCCCTTCACTCAGTGTTCTTTTTCTTGCCCATCCTGCGTCTTGCTTCCTTCACTCTGTCCGGCCCGAGGTGCCGGGCTGCTGGTGGAGCAGCTGTGTTCCGGCACGGCCGAGACGGAGAAGGACAACCGCAACGTGTTCCTGGTGGGGGCCTCGCGCCAGAGGCTGCTCTCCGGGGCCGAAGACCTGGGGTCCTTCAAGGAGTTCAACGACGGCTCCATGCGGGCCTTCACCTGCGCCAACGGGGACAACTTCAAAGACTTCAAAGGTACAGCGATGGTGCTGGGGAAAGAAAGTGGAACTGGTTGCGTTAAAGGCCCAGAGGGTGGGCTAATGGCTTTCTTAACCCTGCACTGTGGCTGTGTACGAATTGGTCCACTTGGGCCCCATATAATGCACTAGTTAGGGTCACCATGTTGTAGTGTTCCCTAGTGGTTGTATTGGCTCCCTAATACAGTGCACTACTCAATATCCACACTGCACCAAAAAATAAAGTGTACAACTGAAACACACTTATTTCCTTGCCATGATGCGTAGCAGTTTTCATTGACATGACACATACGGGTTCATTATGCAAATTAGCTGTCACAGGGTGACATCTCACACGAAAAGGCTTGTTTATGCGACCAATGCACGTCACGCCGATGGATTTCTGGCGAACACCCCCTATACTTATTCCCTAAATAGTGTTCTAATGGAGCTGAAATGGAACACAGCCCATGTGTCTTCCACCAATCACGGGTGATGTGGTGCAGTGCCATGCAGTTCTAATGGCGGGATCAAGACACGGATGATTGCCTTTTATGACGTGCGGTTGAACTATAGTGTATAAATCTACTCTCACAGCATGCCATTTGTCTTTGATTGAATTTGTTCATTAAAGTAAATGTCTGCGTAAATCATAGAGTCAATACAAGACATTTAAGTCATTAACTGAATTGTCGGTATTCATAGGGAAGCCTGTGTTGACGATAAGGCTTTAAAGATGAGCGTTGTAATGTAAATCATCGCACCGCTGTTAGCTGCCAGCGTAGTATCTGACATTAGGTGATCACCCCAGCCTTGTTGGCGGCAGTGGCTCAGGAGGTAGAGCGGGTTGACTGGCAACCGCAAGATTGCTGGTATGATCCCCGGCTCCTCCTAGTGTCGAGGTGTCCCTGAGCAAGACACCAAACCCTTACTGCTCCCTACGAGCTGGCTGTTGCCTTGCATGGTGGACACTGCCGGCGCTGTATGAATGTGTGTATGAATGAGTGAATTTTAGGCAATATTGTAAAGCACTTTGAGTGGCCACTGGTTAGAAAAGCGCGATATAATCCAGTCAATTTTACTATTTTCTTTACCTTGTTGAGTTGTTCACGATGTGATTGTGTGTGTTTTTTTATAAATGTCATTTGAAAAAAGGTTTAGTGGCTAGGAGGCATGTTCTTTACAACAAATTTCTCTTTCTTTCTCTGACAGTGTACAGGATATTTCGTCCGGACAGGTCAACTCCTAAAACTAGTAAAATAGTAAATCAGACACATCATTCAATGTCTCGTTCAAACACACAATAGATGTAAGGGTGCAAGTGCCTTACGAAGTCGATTCAAGCATGTAATATTGCAGTCGCAAATGAATAATGCTCCGTTCCTTTAATGCTAACATGTCATCAGTGTTTAATGGTGATCTGTGGTCTTTAATAGGGGACGGCGATGACTTCCTCAGCATGGCCGAGTGTCAGTACATCGTGAAGCACGAGCTGGATTCACTCCGAGCCAAGAACGAGACTCACATACCCGGATATGAAAAGGCAAAACTCTACCCGGGCAAATCCATCAGTGAGTCTACCTAACCTTTTAATGTGGATCGATTGATGTACTGAACAGACCATTGTCTACGTACTACTTGTGATTAAGTCTGTCTGTCTGTCTGTTTTTATTTTGCAGTGTCGAATGCATGAGTTACATTTTAGTTGAAGATTTCAGACTTTACAGAAACTGGGTTTTGGGAGGGAATCGGTTTAACATAATATTAGGTTTTAATAGTTTGTGAAAAGGTGAAAGAATGAGATGCTTCTTAACAGTCTTTCACTCTCTCTTGTTCTCTCTCTTTTCTCTTGCTCTCTTTCTCTCTCTCTTTCTCTCTTCCTCTAGCTCTTTCATTGTTAATGGCTTTAATATGGAAATAATGCAAATGCTAATAGAGCAAATTATTCTCCAAACCAGATAAGGAGGCAATAAACTTGCCGAGTCGTTCGGATGCCTCCATTTGGCGGTCCACATTTGACAAATTGCACGTGAGCACAATGCAATCAATCCCGACAAACAATACACTCAAGGACTGACAGATTAAATGATAGTGTTCTCAAGCGTTCCGTCGTTAGGACGTTCCCTATGAGACAATAGGAGTTTTCACCGCAGACAAAACATCACGTTTGATTGGTGGGCCCATCCATTGTCTGCCTGTCCTTTTGTTTTAGAAAATGGAGTTGCATGTTTTATTTCGCTGGCAACGACAATCGAGGCAAATGAAGGCATTTAAAATGCCCACAGCGGAGAAAATTAAGAATCATTTGTGTTCCAAATCCTGCTGCGAAATTCATCAAGTAGATCTTCTTATTGCAGGCGAGGGGAGATTGCACCGTGAAATGTCACCCTAATTAGAAGCAAAGTAATTAACCACATATTTTTTTCTTACACGTAAAAATGTAGAAACATGAGGTTTTGCTACGTGTTCACTGCAGTTCGCCGCATGCAGTCCAAAGGCATTCTGGTCCAGGTGTTCCCTCTCCACGAGACGGAGGAGCTGAAGAGGCTGTCCTTTACCTGGTACAAAAAGGTCAAGCTGTCCTTGCAGCCGCTGGGTAAGCAGAGAGCTTGTGTGTCACTTCACCCATCAACCCTTATGTTTTTATTCTGGATCAAAACGTTGGGCTAGCTAACATTCGTACAACATGTACGAGTTTGCTTTGAAAACAAAATTTAAGGATATACTGTGCCTTGTTATTAATGCTGGACCTGGCTTCTAAATCATGAATCATCTGCATGGAGAATGAGTGTATTCATCATGCTGGAGTACAGCAATTAAGCAATTAGGAGTCAAGTGCAGGTTCATCCATCTTATTAACCATCCATCTTCCTGCTCCTTTTCCCTTGCCCAGATGAAATCAGGCATTACTATGGCGAGGGCTTGGCCCTGTACTTTGGCTTCTTGGAGTATTTTACCTTCGCCCTGATGCCCATGGCGCTGGTCGGGATACCGTACTACCTGTTCGACTGGGAGGACTACGACAAATACGTCCTGTTTGCAAGCTTCAACCTGGTCTGGTGTACCGTCATCTTGGAGGTAGGACAGTTCATTCGGCATGCTCTACTACAGGCCGTTACCACGCCTTTACATTTGAACTCTGTTCTCAGATGTACTGTAGATGGAGCTGCTCCATTGGTCTTCTTTAATCATTTTGACATTTGTCTGAATGTCAAAACCCATGGTAATTAGGGCCAGTTTGTCATGAGGTGTTCATTATCATGATAACAACATTAATCAAAGGCTTCGTTGATTAAGGGTGTAGCTCAGTGGCTCCCGACCTTGCGGCCCGATAGGATCTCCGGATAATGCTGACTGAGAGATATATTTTGAAGATAATTCAAACAATCTGAAAGGTCTCACAATATTCCCGTATAATACAAACACGGTGAACTGTTACTGCTCCTAAGCATTGAGTGTGGTGCAAAGATGTACTGGTTAGATGTTGATTAGGTCAACACACGAATGTGTGTGTGCGTAAGAAGTTGTCGGCAAACATGTGAACCCCATTGGCCGAACCCCAGGCGTGGAAGCGGAGCAGCGCCACGATGGCCTACCGCTGGGGCACGCTGAGCAGGAAGAAGGCCTTCGAGGAGCCACGGCCGGGCTTCCACGGCGTCCTGGGCTTCAACCCGGTGACGGGCCGCGAGGAGCCCCTGTACCCCAACACCAAGCGGCTGCTCCGCATCTACCTGGTGTCGGTGCCCTTCGTGCTGCTCTGCCTCTACCTGTCGCTCTACGTCATGATGGTGTACTTCCTGACGGAGGGCTGGGTGCTGACCCTCCACGACGCCGAGCCCACCTTCTGGACGACGGTGCTGACGTTCGTGCCGAGCATCATCTACGCCGTGGTGATCGAGGTCATGAACCTCATCTACCGCTACGCCGCTGAGTTCCTCACCGGCTGGGGTGAGTGGGGGTTTCACCGAGGCAGGTGCGGGATTGGTGGTTTAAAGGGCAGCCTGAATGGTTTTTATTGTCACTTCGTTATTGGGTGGGGAAAGTATGTAGTGAAATTATTTAAAAAAAATTGGATTTTGTTTTTTTTGACGGGAATTACAGAAAGGACATGATTTTGTAACGCAAGCAGACTTGCTTTACGTTTAAGACAAGAGAGCGACAGTGGGTGGCGAGTAGAATCGCAACGTCGCGGTCGGGCCGTGAAAGCAATGAGATGGAAATCCCCCCTACCGACAGAAATGATGGAACACAGCCGCACCATTTAGTTCTATTATTTCATCACAAGTTACGTCACGTTCCAGACAGTTGGTTTTTTGGTCGGCGTGTGCACATTGCAGTCCAGCTGTTTCGAGCCAAGCTGTAAGAAAAATAATTATACACATTAATTAACCATGCCAACCTACAAGTTGCTCTTTAAGGTTATGTTTAGCAGTGACTTGATTGCTAATTGCTGGTATTTCTCTGTCTCGATTTCTTCCTTCTTTCAGAAAACCACCGGCTAGAATCTTCTTATCAGAACCACTTGGTCCTTAAAGTGTTGGTGGTGAGTGGGGAGACATTTGAACTGTTTTTGTTTTGTGTTTAGTTTTTCGGTCCATCTATATGTGCGCCTGCGTGATAACATAATCCTCATCGACCTGCGTTCTTTGTTCCCAGTTCAACTTTTTCAACTGTTTTGCCTCGCTGTTCTACATCGCCTTCGTAATGCAAGACATGGTGATGCTCAGACAGGTACGTCTTTTGTTATGGTTCCTTTGAAGAGTGCTTTTCTAAGTACTCAAAGACACTTCACATAATAAGACATTCAATACAAGAGTAAAAATATCAAATATCATAAAAGATTCACCTTAATAAAAATAATAACCTGAATTTATATTCCACCTTCCGAGGGACCCAAGGACACTTTACACATAGCGTAAAAAACTAAATAATAAAGTAACAGAAACAGATTGCAAAGGTTTCCCGAGGAAAGCAGAACAACTTTTAAAAGCATACAAATGAAGATGTTATCTATCTTCCAGGTTTTGCTGCATTAACTCTGCTTCTGTATTCCCTTTCAATGCTGAATTGTTTAGGGATGCACAGATTGGGAAATTTATATTCCACCTTTCGAGGGACCCAAGGACACTTTACACATAGCTTAAAAAACGAAATAATAAAGTCAAACTGGCATGTTTAAAATAACAATTTGGCCAATACTAATATTCTTTTTATCTATTTTTATTTTCATATTTATTCAATAAATAAATAAAATATATCTGCCTCATGAAAACGAAACTGTTTTAAAGTCTTTCAGCCTTTCAATGCAATATCTTTGCAAGAGCATAAATTAAATCATTCAAATGTCTGAAACAACCTTTAATATAACCTTCTTTCACAATACTGAAAAATAACATCAAAATCAAAATTGATGCAACACGACGGATAAATCGGCCACTGCCCTCGGTGAATATCATCTTATTTGTAATGTGGTTCGACTCTACCTCTTCTTCTTCTTCTTCTTCTTCTTTATCCCCCTCTGGCTGCAGAGTCTGGCAACGCTGCTCATCACCAGCCAGATCCTGAACCAGGTGATGGAGGCCTTCCTGCCCTACTGGCTCCAGAGGAGGCGCAACAAGAAGATGATGCGCAGGGCCAGCAAGAGAGCCAGCCCAGGGCAGACAGAGATGCCCCTGGCCGACCAGGTCCGGCTGGAGGCTGACATGAGCACATACCTGGTGGGTGCACATTTGGTTGTTTTCGCACACACACTTTGATTCACACTTATAACAAACAAACACTAATACAATACTTCTCTTCTTAAAATATGATCAGATGGTACTTTGTAAATCCCAGACGGCAAATTTGGGATAATCTTGTGTACTTTACTCCTATAGATACTATGCACTCTGGTTAGTTATGACTAGTTATAGCCACTGTGCACAGTGGTTTTTTTGAGCCCTTTTTGTGATGCAAGATTGGATTTTGAAGCTAATCCAATATTGATTGCACACTTTCAATGTTCTCAGCCTCAGTTGTAATCTAATAAACAGCATATTTTTTTGTGGAGGAAGGATGTGGTTTAGTCACTGGTGTCCCTGCATTTTGAAGCACGTTGTCTCGTTTAGTTTTTCTCTGACATGCACTGCTCACGTGCGCTCCTCACGTGCGCTCCTCACATGCCCTCCTCACATGCGCTCCTCACGTGCGCTCCTCACGTGCGCTCCTCACTTGCCCTCCTCACATGCGCTCCTCACATGCGCTCCTCACGTGCGCTCATCAACGTGAGGAGAAAATGAGAAAATAAGCCCTTGGGCTTTATTGAGTTTGATCCCTTTGACAATTGTCAACAAAGAATTTCAATCAATCAATCCTCACATGCCCCTCCCATATCCCTTCAGGGCACGTTTGACGACTACCTGGAGCTCTTCCTGCTGTTCGGCTACGTCAGCCTTTTCTCCTGCGTGTACCCGCTGGCCGCCGTGCTGGTGGTGCTGAACAACATCACCGAGGTCTACTCAGACGCCTTCAAGATGTGCCACGTGTTCAAGAGGCCCTTCTCCGACCCCGCCGCCAACATAGGCGTCTGGCAGGTGAGACGCGCAGGGAACCGGCGTGTAGCCGAGGCCGTACGGTTCTGTAGGGGAGGGTTTGCGCCGTCACATGGTTAAGCAGTTCATAAAAACACACGACACAGGTGGGAAGATTGGATTTAAGGTGTTGTTCTGGTTGCCTCATCCAAGCTTTCTCTGCTCTCCGTGTAAGAATATAAACATTTAATTGCAACAAAAAGAAAGAGGCTGAATCAGAAGATCGTAGATTTCCATTCCAGTTCAGTAAACACATCTGTCATCATGTCTTATTTGAACCTCAACAGGGTCAAAGGTCAAATCTAAAGACGATTCTATCTCCACATTTGCTGTATTTAGAGATATAAGCCGCTGCATGTGTTAGTGGTTTTTCTTTGTGTGTTAGTCTTTTGTTTCTCCCTGTCTCAGCT
>OMKX01056324.1:0-12331 GCA_900302425.1 Brosme brosme
AGTCGTCAATCAGAATACAATCAACTGACTCGGCATCTCCTAGTCTCCCTTTCTCCTCTCTCTGTCTCCCTCACACACCCACACACACACACACACACACACACACACACACACACACACACACACACACACACACACACACACACACACACACACACACACACACACACACACACACACACACACACATACCCACACAGCTAGTTTATTGAATTCGGTTGGCTTTTTATTCTCCCACCTCCAATCCAAAAATGACCCAGATCCTTGAATAAGGTTTTGGATAATAGACATTTATAGATATCACGGTAATTGTAATGCACTACTGTTAATGCACTACTTGGAACAAAGGTACTTGGAAAACGCTTTTGCCTTTTGTTCACTATTCTTTGATTCATGGTTTTCTTCTTTAAGTAAAATGTTGGCCGATAGTGTAAGAACTTCCCTGGAAGTGCAAAGCTCAAGGTCAGCGTTACTTTATGCAAGTTAATATGAAACAAATTATTTTCACAGAAAGCATAATAGAGGGACTTGTTGCTTTCAATGGGCCATAGGTGAAGGGCCACAGCCCCTACTGTGTGGTGTCCACAAATACACAGTTGTTCCATCTAAACTGCACCTTGACGTTGACTATCATTCAATATAAAGCTGAAACATTTTGTATTAAACTCATGTCTTATAAAATATCAACGTGTTATGTTTACAATGAGTAAATTAAGTTTGTAATGTAGCTCTGAAGTATTTGTAAGTAGCCTACTGCAGTGAAATGTGTAAATACGTGTCTTGTTATTTAAATATTAGCCTATATGCCGGTATGTTAATTGCCCCCCACCACCCTTACTTGGATAATACCCCTGCATATTGCGGCTACATTTTATAGATGTTAATACATTCTAACAGGTAAAAAAGGCCGCATAAAAATACATAAAATGCGAGGACATGTATTGTGAGCTTGCTGACAAGGCAAGGAAACACTATTTGAATATGTTGTGGCGAATGACAACCCTGACTGAACGGTCAGCGCACAGAGGCGCACTACAGCTGCACCGCATGACCAAATGGGATGACCAGCCCGACACCATGAGCGGCAGTATCACTGATCCAAACACGAGTGACAGTTATTGTCAAGCGTTGCGTGTGTGTATGTGTGATCCATGCTGTCTGCCATACAGACCCTTATAGCGTCCAGAATATAGTACACCCCCCACCCCTCCGCCGCCCACCCCTCCAAAACAAGGCTTACCTTTTTCAATCTTCCAGTCCGTTTTCTCTTTGTCCATTCTACCGGAATGGTTGGACTTCGAATGGCTGTTTTTTGAGTGTGGCAAACCCAGGCTCACAGCGAATGTGGTCCGGACACTGAAACAGAGTGAGATAGCCTGTGGACGTTGTTTCACCTGTGAAGCTGTCAACATTCAGTGTGTTACCTCCAGAACGTGCAACCGACCGTGATAGCAGCGTAAATTATGTGTACGAATCCCGAAGAGGTGATTGGCTGTGAGGAACACGGAAGTGAGAATACGATAGGCGCTAGCGCGGAGCAGTCAAACCAAACTAACCATAGAGTTTTAATAAACGAAAGCGACATGCTCACGGCGTATGGCGGGCTGTGTCCGATGGTTCAGCGGTTCATCTCTGGGTGTGAGTGTACTGTGAGAGGCGGTAGTGTAGCAACCAGGCGCCGGGGCTTGCTGCTGCAGGCATGGACACCAATTTGAAACGTGCATTGGAGCTGCTGAAATGCGTTATGATAATTTATACATATCGCGAAGCGACTTGATATCTGTGTGCGTTACGAGACGCATCCTACCATGTTTATTCATTAGTTTCGTTTTCCAACGAAATAACTGAACACCACGTGTGGGTCCCAACGCAAATAGGCCTATAGCCTACACATTAGGAAAGAAAATTAACTAAATAACTCAAAACATATATTGTGTAAAGGAACTGTTGAGTAGATATATTTCATATGGTGATATATTTAGGATATTTTATTTCATTTAATTAACAGCGGTATAGCGTCTAGGCTTTCTGTTTTGTGGAGCGGTCAAAATCAGGTCAGTAAGACAAGCTGTCATTTAGTGTTTGGTTCCAAAGATCCCAGTCTGTCATCCGGTAGGCGAGCTGTGGTCCTGTCAAGCCGTTCCAAACTCTGCTGATATCACAGACCTTCCCTATTCATTGTTATTATGAACATACATTGGTCTTTAGTCAATATCATCAACATATGATGTTTCAATAATAAATGTAGGCCTATGTGGGATTGTCACGTCATTATCACATGCAAGAGACGTATGGGGTGGGTGTTTGAGTTAGTGATTGAGTGAAAAAAACAAAACATGAATAATATGATATATGAATAATATATTCATTAAACAGTTGGTCTGCAATTGAAGACAAGTAATACAACCTGCATGAGTTTTGAAAGAAGCGCTTTCAGTTATTTCCCATGTACTTGGCAAATACAACCACTAGATGTCATTGTTGCACAGCTGTGCGGCGTCAAATTAATCCCACTTTGAACCTTTCATACACGATTGAAATTTGATTGAAATCAGTTAGCAGACCGGAAGGAGAAAGGTGAAAAATACATATCTATCCCCTAATGAGATGTTCAGTTTGTTAATGAATCAATGTAGGCCTACTAGGGCTTTTTGTTGTATCGTCATCATTACCGGAGAACTAGGCCTACTTTGTTTTCTTGCTGTCAATTTCCCCAAAAATTCTAAGATAGAAGTGATGGAAATATTTGATTTAAAAAAAACAATGATATGCTCTCTAAAAAAGTGAGTCTATTTGTGTAAAAGCGCGTAGGCTTTTGTTATCGTCATGGTTACAACTACTCAAAATTATGCCCAAAGTCACCAGCAGCAGCAGCATCAAGGCAGTGCACCAAATGTTTCTCCCTTCAACCAAGTCATGTATTTGTTTTCTTACTTACAATCATAGCAACATAATTACAGTAAGCACAGTAATGCGCTGAGGGGCCCCAAAATTGTTATCGCTGATGAAAAGTCTTCCCAGAGGTTTGGAGACATTACAATTATGGTATCCTTATGTCAACATCTGTAAGCCCTGTTATGGTTTCAGCTTTAGCTCTTAATAGCTACTGTGACTATTTGGTGAGTTAATTGCCCCGAGGGGACGTCATTATCTTGTCTATAATATTCTTCAATCAACGCCTTACATTTCAGCTCTTTTTTCAGGGAAGACATTCTGAATAGCAGACCACAGGAGACCTTGAATTATCATTTGCTTCAAAAACATCAAAATGTCTCGCAGCAATCAAGCCTTTAAAGAAAAAAAAAAAACAGTAATGAAAGCCCCATTGTTAGTTTGATGGATTAGGAACAAAGCCTGTAAACGTTCTGCGGAATACAAATGAAACGTCCCAACCGGATACATCAATTAAATTGCCCAAACTGCATGGACACTAATGTTTATTACACATAAATGTAAAATGATGTGGGTGGAAAATGTGGTGAGATGGCATCTCTGTCTCTCTCTGCTCAGTCAAACCTCTGACCGGTATTGGATGCATAACATTTGTTGCTCATATGGATATTCTGGTGGTAGATGTGGTTTTCCTTTCAACCTTTTCAGTCAAACACTTGCCTGTCTAGCTCGTCTATTGTCTGCCATCAAACGGTGCAGTGCTCAGCTGTTCCACAGCTGCAGGCAGTGTCTCGCCACTCTGATAGAGGGGGATGCAACCAGAGCCAAGCGTTTCATGAGGCTCTCTGGTTGGAAGCCGTGTTGTTTATTTCAAAGGCTTAATTTAAAACATGGTTTCCCCATAGGTTTCCTTCTGTGTTTATCGTGTTGCAATTTGAAGAACATCATGTAGCGTAAAATGCGTCCCTAATCTCAATTCTGATGAGAGCGTTTAATGCCAAGGTAAATAGAAGAGAATGTTCCCTAATCCATCGTTACAGTGGCGCTGTGGAGTGTGGTTCTTAAAAGGAAAACACCACTCAAAACATAAATTGATATGCTAATATAGCCTAAGCTTTTTGCTGTATTTTCCCCATTGACCCAATAATGTGTGGTAATCACCCAGTACTGCTAAACTGCCTCCCACTTGGCCAGCTCTCTGCTGCGTGCTTCGGGCCAGAGCGCATCACTGAAGTCAAATAAACGCACACGGCTTCTTGCAAGCGTGTGCCCCTGATGTGCGGGAGAGAGCTGGCCAGGGGTGGTTTATTAAGCAATATTCCTAAGCAAAACAAGAACTATTTGCAGAGGTTTGGTTTTTGTTTATTGTGTTTGAGAAAAGCCTTGCTGCATGTCTTTTACAACAGCAGAGCGTGTGTGTACGGGCCTTTCGTTGCTTCAGCTCAGCAGGATTGATGTGCCCATCACTTGCTTAGACCAAGAACAACTGAGACCAAGTTTTACGGGCTTCTTTTTGTGTAAACACAGGGGGTAATTTTCCTGTCTACATCATCTAAAGATGACATTCTCACCTGTTAGTCATTTCTGTACCTCTCAGCCGCCAACTGTTATAATCGGTAATAATTGTGGACGTTTGAAAAAAATGAAATTCTTACCATGTCATCTATACTCAAATGTTAATGCACAGAAACATACAAGACTTTCTGTGCATTACAGACTACTTCTACACATTCCAGTTCCATTGATTGTTTATAAAGTTGAACTTGAATTTTTAATGTTGATTTCAAAGTGTTGCCCTAGGCACTCTACTTTGAACTGTACAGAAGACTCTTTAGCATCAGATTGCCTTTGATTTTAACATTGAATTTGATCCTAGTACACCATTTGCAATCTAGGGGTATTACATTGTTACATCATCTGCTATTATTAGGGGTTCCATATTCGCTGTAATCTAAATTCTACCCTGTAAAAAAACTGGACATGAACTCGAAGAGAAGATTTGAGGCATCTGCAACCGCGCTGAAACCAATAGTTTCCACAGAGACTGGAAGGCATGCGCTACCAAAGCAAGGCCTTATTAAAGACAGCCCGGGCCCCTCTCCTGCCCCCACCCCCTGGGGCCCCCATCTCTCTCTCTCTCCTTCTCTCTCTCTCCTTCTCTCTCTAGTTTAATGGCCCCCTCAGCTTCCCTTTTATCTCATGCTGACCCGATCTAAAACAAACAACATTACACTACAAATCAGGATTAAACGAACAGGCTCATTCTCTTGCTCGCTTCATAAACACATGGAGGCCGCTTGCATGGTGATGATCAATGATGGCGGCATACCCTGTCGACAGGTCTTAAACATGATGTATAGTAATATGGACTCTTTACTTTTTCAGGGGTTACTGGCTGTTTCTGTAGAAAATTTCAAGTAAACATCCATAGTCTGTAGATCCCTTAAATTTCTCCTTAATGAGTTTTGAAAATGTGTGATCCGTTACCCCTCTGAATTAGATAAATATTTCTCTAATGTTTGTCATGTTAATCCTTTGTGTTGTAGCTACTACTTCTAAGAAGTAGAAGTTGCGTTTTTCCATGCCATGTTTTCACGATCATAGCCAGAAAGAGCTCTCTAAGTTTACACATAGGCCTACAAGGATATTTTCCTGATATGTTTCAGCACGTGTTGATTTTACATGTCCATCTCTGTGACAAGCTACTTTCTGGTTGTGCCTTTAAAACTTCTAATGGATAATTAGGTTGTTTTACAAGCGGAATACAACTTTTTTTAGATTCATAAATGAATGTCAAAATGTTGCTAAACCTTTAAACTGTTCATTGTTGAACGTCTATTTATATGCATTATGTAGTAGCCTCAGACATTGTGCTATCTGTCGTGACAAGTATAAACCAATGGTTTGAAACCTATGCGTTTTCCAAATGACTAAAATATGAATAATATGCAAAGTGAATGTAAGAATTGGCTCCACCTAAACATATTTACATAGGGTATATTATTATTAATAACATGGTTTAGTAGTGTATATCGTTCATATTGCCTGAGGAGCATCAGAAATATAGTTAACTGTTGCCGCAGGCAGTTCAATTTAACAGTTAAATATATTTATATGAAATGCTTTAACAAAAATATACACTGAAAACTCAAAATGTATGGACCAAAATACAAAACCAAGATAATGGAGCTATGCAATACACTCAAATACAACAAAAGACAAACGTTTTGAGGCCCCATTTACAACGCTACACAAAGAAGGATGTTTTTTAAAATCAAGGTTTTATGTTGTTTTTAGGCCTATTTGTCTTTTTCTTTTTAAATCCCGCGGGAATACCATTAGGACCTTGCAGCCTATAAACTGCAAGGTCCTAATGGTGACGGGCATGGATGTACCGTTAGGCTAACCGTTAATTAGATCCCACATACATTATGAAGCAATTTGCTAAAATTGTAACCGTAAAATTACAAAAACATTGCATACGGTTTATCCATTTCAGTGTACATTGGTGTATGCAAGTGAATGCGTTTTGCGATCATTCAGCGATAACAGTATTTAGTAGGCTATCCCGCCTTCAGAGTATGGAAAACTAAAAACCCAAGCAGCCTCAAAGGAGGACCGAGTGAGAGTGTCTCTCTGATTTGATGAGAACCTTGTGGACTGAACTTCGGTGCAACTCTCCGATGAGCGACACGATCAGCAGTACGACAGACACGAATGCAGATTTGCAATACTTGCTTGCTCGAGTCAATTAAAATAATCATGTTTTTAGTTTTTTAGTTTTTTCAAACATAAAAAACAAGAGGATTTTGGGCATGTGGTTGGGTTTACAGGATAATCCACACGCCGGTGGAACCACAGACTGCGCGGTAGTTGGACACGTGGAACAGTGTTTTGAGCGCGCCTACTTCCTTAGCAACGTGTATCTGAACCAGGAAGTACTCTTCTCCTTCAAGCTACATTGCTATGGATAGCACATACAGGTAGGCAAGTCTACCGATCTAAAGTTTGCCCTACGTATTTGATAAATCATATATATTTTCAGTGCATATCGAAATCGTGTCTGGCTGACACGGGTTTTTCCACAATCTAGATGTGTTGTGCATACAAAGACATAATTGTACGTAAAGTTATACATTTACTTTGTTGACAGGTGTGTTAGCTAGGTATCCCAGCAGCGAACTCATTCTTGCAATGCGTGC
Organism: Brosme brosme; assembly: GCA_900302425.1. Classification (NCBI taxonomy): domain Eukaryota; kingdom Metazoa; phylum Chordata; class Actinopteri; order Gadiformes; family Lotidae; genus Brosme; species Brosme brosme. The sequence continues at coordinate 7,095 of OMKX01056324.1, forward strand.
TTGCGATACATAATTTTTATGGAATTCCTCTCGGCTTCTACCACGCACTGCTGTCATCCACTGTGGTGGTTGATTGTGTCTTTCCACTCTTCTTGACACTAGCTCACGACGTCGTTCAACCATCACCACATATATCTGCGTGATGTGCAGTTTAGTATAACGTTAGTGTATTTGTGTCCTGTCAGTCGAATGTTGCAAAAGTGAGTGAACAAATAGCAACCCCGGCTGATTAAAATGCAGCGGTAGTTTGTTTCAGTTTAAAGATAATACATAGTTAAGCTACCGGTATGTATGTATGATGTATGGAAAATTGAGGAGGTCTTTTGGGGTCTTTTTTTCATTGGAATGTATACTCCTGTGTACTTGGCACTTTGTTTCTTTCACCTGTCAACTTTCACCTTGTTCCATATCATTGCTATGTAACACAGATCTAATTCAACTTAGGCTAAGGCTAATAACATAACCATTACAGCATCCACATCGCTCTCCCCTGGGTCCCACAGGCCATGACGCTTGTCAAGTTATGCAGGGGTTATGGAAGATCTAATCACCTGTGTTGAAGAGCAGCCGCAACCGCCTTCTTCTCTTCCAAATGCATGGACCAATCAGCACTCAGACTCAGCACCGAGGAAAAACGAGGAGTCGAAAGCTGTCGGTGGATTTGTGTTAGTACACGCTGGTAAGTTGCACGCAGCATTCTGCATCATCAGTTGAGGTAGCCTACTTTAAAATGTTATATATTCTGTATGTGTAACCTACTTGGAAGTAGTCATTGACTTGAAATCTACGGAGGCTATAGTACAAATCAAATCATTTTTTCATCCAGTACCATAATATGTCAAAATAGTTTTTGATGCAGCAATTATAGTTTCCCTATGATGTGTATACTTTTGCTCAAATAGAAGATGCAGAAAAATATGTTACGTCATTATTAAGTATTAAAACGTATCAGTTAGGTACCGAAGGATCCTAAATGCGTGTTGAAGCATGTTAGTGAAATGTATGTCATGATTCTGCTTTAGGGGCCGGATACCATTCTGAGTCAAAGGCCAAGGAGTACAAACATGTCTGCAAAAGGGCGTGCCAGAGAGTAAGTCTTAATATTCATTTTGTACACTGCATATATTCAAATGTACTCATTCATCTCTATAGATGTGCAGTGCACACATTTCAACCATTCACACAAAAGAAAAGTTCTCTGTAAACATAACTACTACATGTTGTCATGAGGTAATGAATCATCATTGGCAGATACATGGTGATTCTCAATGCAACAAAAATAATAACACTAAGACCTACCTTTTGAAACTGGAGAGGGTGCAGAGTAGCCGTAGGAACCAGAAATACAAAGTTAGTCATTTTATTATATTTATTTATTACATATTTCAGATTTCAGATTTTGTATTGTACATGTATTGTGTAACTGTTTGTTACACAACTGTTTGTTACACAACAGTTTGTTGTGATTTATTTTGACACGTTGTTACAACTACACTTCACTAACATTTTGTGTAAAATAAATACATCAGAACATAGCAAAAAACAAAAACAGAAACCACAGCAAAACATAATTTCGTCACATCAAAAAAAAATAATGTTCCCCTTCATATAAACGCTTATTGTTTGAACGAAAGCTTTAAAATGATAATCCGCTGTCACCCATATATCTGTTTGCCGTTAAGTTCAATTAGTTGCAATCCACTGTTCACGCAATGCTAAATAATGACAATACATCTTTAATTATGAAGCACTTTCCATTCAATGACACTTGCCAGAGTTCGGTACAGCGTGTTGAATACAAAACCAACCTCCGGCTGAAAGCCTGCCTGTATAAAGAGTCTCTGTGCTTGCTCACCAGGCTGTGGAGAGCCTGCGGGCCGGTGCCCTGGCCGTGGAGGCCGTCGCCGCAGCGCTGGTGGAACTGGAGGTTAGTGGTGGCTGGGCCCTGAGTCCTCGCTGGGTTTTAGGGTGTGCTCGTAGAACATTGTCCAAATGCATAAGTGGAAGTGGAGACTTAATAATTAAGTGATGTGTTTGTGTGTGTGTCACATCATATTCATATAGAATGTTTTGACAGACTAAGAGACACGAATAAGATGTCGATTTGATGAAGTTGATGTAAAAAAATTGTGAAAGTAATTACATTAATAATGGAAAATAATGCTTTTTTTGCTACTATTGTGGCACCAGGGCTTGTTTATAATGCTATGAAGAGATATCTGCACTAACTGACATTTCAAAAGGCCAGTGGCCCATGACGGCCTTTTTTTCCCTCTTTCTAAACCTGCGTACAAAAGACCAACTGTTCCTCCACAACGTGTGTTATCGTTGGCACTCTGGTTGGCAGCCATGTTGTTCATGTTTCTTCATGCCTCGCGCCCAGGACTCTCCTTTCACCAACGCGGGGATGGGCTCCAACCTGAACCTGTCGGGGGAGATCGAGTGCGACGCCAGCATCATGGACGGCAAGTCGCTGCACTACGGCTCTGTGGGCGCCATACGCGGTGAGTCACCGGCCGGGGAAGGTGTTCGCCATCGCTCTTGTAATATTACTGTGTCACTTTTACGACTCTCCTACTTGTAATAAACCGCTCCCCACCCCTAGATGCACAACTGAGGACATGCCAGATCTATCTTTTTATGATTTACTTTCCTTCTCATGGTTTCGTGGGGTAGCATCAGCAACAGGGCGACCTAACAAGTGAAAAGCCACCAAATAGTGTTTTTTACCATAATAATAAACTCTTTATGTTTACAGCCCTGAGCTATGGAAGCTTGGTTTGTGTGCGAAGAACTCCAACGGAGGCAGCGTTATCTCTGAGGCTGACATAATTTATCCCATACAAATGCCCGGGGGGTGCACATGACATTTACACCGTAAGACAACACATAATAATAATAAAACAAAGATTGTTATTCCCGTGCCGGCATGACGTAACACACAGTGTCAGTTGATGGGAAGTGATTCCAGCCCTGGTGCCATTACTCCTCTCTGTTCGCCAGTAGGGCCTCGTTTTGGAACAGGGTAGCCGTGCCATTTTTAATTTCAGACGTTAATATAAACAGCCTGGGTGTACATAAATATTTAAACCAGGCGCTTCAGAGATCAAAAGGCTGACATTAATATGTAACATGTTTACATTTATTTGCCTGAGGCATGCTTTTGTTCTCCACTGGTGTCAACCCCGTCTCCTCGGCAAGATTGCAGCAAAGACGATTTTCAAATCAAACACCACCTCCCACCATCTCCTCATTCATTACAAGACATGTTTCTGTAACCTTTCCTCTGCCCCCCATCCCTGCTAGGCATAAAAAACCCAGTCCTGGTGGCCAACCGCCTGCTGAGCGAGGCGCAGAAAGGAAAGCTATCGGCAGGCAGGATCCCACCCTGGTGATTATCTCCGTACTCTGGGGACTCAGCTGTTTAATGTCACGCTGGAACGAATACCATGTGATCCTGTGTCTTCTTCGTCATGCTAGCTTCCTCGTGGGGCGAGGGGCACACGACTGGGCCGTGGCTCACGGGATACCCCCGTGCCCCGCCGAGAAAATGGCCACAAGTACGCCATGTTTTTCTGTTTTATTACTGTTGTGTTTATTCATCTGGCAAAAAACGTTTTTAGAAAAAAAATCGGATGAACTATATTCATGATTTAAAAAGTGACTTGAAGTGAAAACATTTTTATTACTAGAACTAAATTTCGAGATGCATGTTATTAATGAGCAGCTAGATGTTGCGTTTGTTGTCTTGCTCAAGGGAAGCCTACAGGTAAACCCACAACCTTTGGTCTCGGTGACTCGACTGTCCTGCCGACTGTTTATTGAACATAAAGCAATAGTTAGTAATATAGTAAGTAATTCTAGCCGTGCAGAAAACAATATGGTATTTCCTGTCTGTATTACGTTACGCTGCTCTAGACATTTTAATGGTGAAGAGCTGGAACATTCCTTATCATATAAAATAATGACTGGAAAAACAAGGAAATCATCGACGTAATGCTAGAGACTAAGCCTTTCCTTTGGCCAATTTCACAACAGGTAATCTTGTTAACTTGGTTTTGGTCTGAAAACTTTTATTGTCTAATTATATTATCAGCACCATTTCAAAATGACTAAAGATGGCCAAAGTGCTGTAAAATTGAACAGGATGTCAATATTTTATTACGAGGTAGGTCATGTTCTTTGCTTGTTGCCTAATCTCCTACGTTTGTGTCCAGAGCTAATAAACTCTGGCTTACAAAGTCTCAAATAGTTTATTTATTTATTCCAATTTCTTATGCTCAGATGGTTTACTAAGTAAGATAGTGTAGACATTTCAGTGTGATTGTTTATTTTTGTTTATCCTCACCATGCTTATGTGATGTGTATCGAGTTCATAAACAATATCGAATTGCACACGCAGAGTTCAGTCTGTCGGCCTACAAGAGGAACAAGCGAAAGATGGAGATTGCTGAGAAGATGGACACGCCGGAGAACCCGATGAAGAGAAGGCGACAATCAAGTGAAACGGTGAGCACATCGCCGTCTCCAATCCACTTCCGTTATTTCCTCTCCGTCACCCAGTGAAGGTCATTAATAGGGGTCGGGAAAAAAAATCCTCTACTTTACCTAATGGATTCCCAACTTCCACAAATCAATTTTTTAATTTTATTTCATTTTGTCTTTGTGTTTGCAAAAAAATAAAATAAAATAAAAAAAAACAATCAGTTGAAATATATAAAAACGACATCACCTTACACACACTTTACTCTGCTTTCATGCCGTAGTTTTCCACGCCGCCTTCTTTACAGCTGACTGGAGTAGATCATTAAATCAGCACCCCTAGGTAATGAATCGAGAATCCATTTTGAATCAAATCATGACCTCAAGAATCGAAATCCAATCGAATCGCGAGAAACCGAAAGACTCACACCCCTATTAGCCTCTTTGATGTGAAGTCTGATGCTAATCTGTTATTAGTGAAAGTATAGCAGTAAGTATAGGAGCAAGTTGAGTATTTGATGGCGCTTTCTCAGTGAAAAGCCAGAGCTTTCAGAGCCGTTTTACACCCCCCCCTCCTGCGTTCGCACCACCACTAACACCACACTGTCCGTCTGACGCGTTTAATGAGATCTAAATGCAGAGCGCCTCAGGCACTTGTCTTGATTTTATTACAAACAGCCGATAAAAAGGTTTGACATCTGCACAGTCCTCTAATCTCAGGTCTGTTGGTTTCTTATGGAGGAAACGGTGGGATA
>OMKX01056325.1:0-11615 GCA_900302425.1 Brosme brosme
AGTAATATGGAATGCATAGGAAGGGTATCGAAGAATTACATGCAATAAAAGCTAGGTAAAAGACTTCAGGTATGAAATGATATCAACTTACCACTGTCACAACAGTTGATTCCAGTTCTTGAAACTCTGGAGATGTTTGGTTTCTGAACTCTGCAGTGAAATTCTCTGATATTGTAGCCTCTAACGTGAAAGACACAGTAGGAACTGAGGGGGTTGTAGCTGGAGTTGGCGTAGTTGTTGTTGCTGTCGTCGTGGAGTTGCTGTTGGGTTTGGCGTTTCAGAGAAGGAACATGTTACTTGTTACTATATATTTATACATGCATAAGCGCAAGAATCAGAGAAAAGTGACATAATTGAGCGACAAGTTATTGTTATTAGCATGATGTCCAGTGCTGTTACTTTTATCATAGGATCAAAAATGGAAAGTGTGACCATACTTGTGACCCAATAGATCAGGATCAAATGAGATTCCGCCAGCAGAGCTGTTGGCTGCAGCCGTTGTCATGGTGACAGTACATCACCAGCTGAAGGGATCACTTCCGGTGAGGCTGTATTATTGAATACAAGCTCCACCTCTATCCTAGTGTTTCCCTCGGGGGTAGGGCTGAAAAGAGATTCCCATCATGATGCAACCATTCAACTTAATAAAACTTGAAAGCTTGATGCTGTAGCTTACAGTTGGGGCACATATACCATCATGTTTAGCTTATAGGGCATACAATAGTACATATTCTTTGACCCAATGGTGCCTGGATCTGAATATTATTGATGAGATCATTTCAATTAGCCTTTGTCATTGTGCGTTGTGATGAACCCTAAAGTACCTCGGTAAAATGACAGCTTTTTGGAAATTTAGCACAATTAATAAAATATCATAAGATAACCTAAATTCAAACGATTGAAAATGACGTTACTTAAGGACCATTTACCTGAATTCTAGGACATTAGTGGCGACGAAAGCCACCCCATATTCCTCCCGAAAGATCCCATCACACTATGGGAAGACCATACAAAAGTTTCAAACATGTACAACCCCCACAAAATGGATGGATTTAATTAAAATCACTTTGAACCTATATGTAAAAAAAAAATGACACATCTCAATTCATGACTGTCTGAAATCCAAGTAAACTGTGTACAGGTTTTCTGAATAATCAAGTATAGTACTGTATGATATTACCGCTCATAAGACCAGACATGCAAAAGGCTTCCCCAGAACAATGCAAACCACAACGACAAATATGGCAAACAGTCTGAATAAATCAAGTAATATGGAATGCATAGGAAGGGTATCGAAGAATTACATGCAATAAAAGCTAGGTAAAAGACTTCAGGTATGAAATGATATCAACTTACCACTGTCACAACAGTTGATTCCAGTTCTTGAAACTCTGGAGATGTTTGGTTTCTGAACTCTGCAGTGAAATTCTCTGATATTGTAGCCGCTAACGTGAAAGACACAGTAGGAACTGGTGCAGTTTGAGTTGGAGAAGTTGTTGTTGTTGTGTTTGGCGTTTCTGAGAGGGAACATGTTAAATGTAACTATATATTTCTAAGTACATTTTTGCAGGAATCAGCGAAAAGCGACATACTTGAGCGTCAAGGCATTTGTTACTTTTATCATGAGATTGAAAATGGAAAGTGCGAGCATACCTGTTACAACAATAGAATCAGGATCAAATGAAATTCCGCTAGGACAGGCGATGGCTGCAGCCAATCTCAAGATCTTCAGTACATCACTTGCTGACGGGATCACTTCCGGTGAGGCTGTATTATTGAATACAAGCTCCACCTCTATTGTAGTGTTACCATCAGGGGACGGACTAAAACACAGATTGCCTTCATGATGGTACAATTCAACTTGAATTAAACTTAAAAGCTTCATGCTATAGCTAATAGATTGGGAACGTATACCACAATATTTAGCTTTTAATGCATACATTAGTACATTTTCTTTAACCCAATGTTGTCGAGAGCTGGATATTATTGATTAGATAATTTAAATAAGCCTTTATCCTTGTGTGTTGTGATGAAGCCCAAAGTACATTTGTACAAATACATTTTTTGGAAAGGTTGCACAATGAGTATAATATCCCAAGATAGATTAAATTCACACTCTCAACAATGACCTTTATTTATGAAGCACCATTTACCTGAATCCCTGGACATTAGTTGTGATGAAAACCTGCCCACATGTCTTCAGAAAGATCCTGTTACACTATGGGAAGACCATAAACAACTTTAAAACATGTAATCCACTCAAAGGGATGGATTGAATTAACATCACATATAACCTACATGTTGAAAAAAAAAATAGATCTCATTTCTTGAAATCCAAATAAACATTGTACAGGTTATTTGAATAATCAAGTGTGGTACTGTATGCAATTACCGCTAATAAGACCAGACAAGCAAAAAGCTTGACCAGAACAAAACAAAGAACAACAACCAATATGGCAAACAGGCTGAATGAATCCATTAATATGGAATGCATAGGAAGGGTATCGAAGAATAACATGCAATGAAAGCTAGGTAAAAGACTTCAGGTATGAAATGATATCAACTTACCAACATCTTAACCCTCGATGCCAGGTCTTGAACCTCTGTAGTTGTTGGGTTTGTTAACTCTGCAGTGAAAGGCTTTAATATTGTAGCCTTCAACTGAAAAGACGTCACTGAGGTTGGAGTTGATGGACTGTTTGTAGTCTTTGAGGTGGGGATGAATATTCCATTCCTTGTGGTAGATCCATTCGAATATAGATGTGGGATGTCAGCGAGGGCACCCATAATGACACCTGTTTTTCATGTAGTTTGATTATTTCCTGGTACTTTATGGACACACTAATACATACATATTCTCATGAATGATTGGTGTTGTTCTATGAATATTACATTTTGTTGTATGACTATTAATTATCATTGTTTAATAAATACAATGTGAATGTGTATAATTTTTCACCTTTTTTGAGAAGGCTTAATCTTTAACATAATCTGCATTAAAATTAAGTCCCTACATTAATTAATAAAGCCGTCTGCTTTATCAAACAAATCATGCAGATACATAGGGACGATCAGGAAATTGTATTTGTTATGTTGACTTACCCATTACAACGAGCAGGGCTGCCATGGATTGCTCCACAGCCATCCTGTGTTGAGCTATCTATAAAGCATGATATGATTTAATACAATTAGTTAGAATAGGTTATCAGTTGATTGTATATTTTAAATTCAAAACATAAAATATCTGCGATTTCTGTTGCTAGGGGTCACTCATCAAAACAATAACAATAGACGTAGGTTGATGACGTCGTGAAGAACGTCGGACCTCGGTTCTTGTTGTCTTTACCATCATTGCCTGTGAACTCTATCTGACGTGACTCAGGCATTAATCAGGTTCAGGACAAGTAAATGTATTCAAGTTTTTTTCAGTTTTTACGATGAGTCACGTTATGTCGTATCATTGTAATGAAATGCTGAGAAATTAGATGAATCATCTACCCAGACATCAGTAGATAATGTTATGTGAGGAATTCAATCGTGGGGTAGCCCAGCACTGTTATCCGTGGTCAAAACAAGCATACCAAAAATAACTGAAGTTTCCAAATGTTCCCAATGGATTCAAATTGCTGTTTAGAAGTGTATCCTACCAGCTCTACAACAGTAAAAAGCAGGTTAAGAACTTCTACGCCAATGGAGCTCTAGTGTGGGTGTTTCCGCAAATAGACTGTATATACTACACGTTTAACTGACTTAACATAGAATGTATATTTTACAGATTAAATGGACTTTCCCAATATGTACATTCGTGGAAACTCTCAGACTTTTTTCACATCAAAAAAGCGCCTACAAAACAAGTACTTGTTGAGATTTAGACCTTGTATTCAGTTAGAGGTTCTTGGTATTTCTGGCATCCCTCATACTGATTCTTGCACTTCGGATTGATTATATTAATTAATTCGGCCAGCTCTCTTTTCTGCGGGAAAAAGCCAACAACAATCCTTCATCTCGCCCATGTTTTGATAAAGAGTGTGCACCGAGAGGAAGGCCTATTCAAAGACTGTCGGTTGTCAGTGTGTTGGTGAGAGAGCAAGAGTGAATCAATGTGTTGCTTGCAGCTCTACAATAAAATACGATTTTACCCATTTAAAATAATGGTCAATGTATGGGGAACACTATCTGTCACGGATGGCGTCATTCTCTGTTGGACAGATGAAAGAAAAAAAAATTGAATGACCCGCCAAAGTAAGGTCTATGTATTGGAAACACTGCAATAGCTTTGTGGCTGGCATGAGCCACTTGTCGAAGTAGCACGTCGTAGTTGGCCTGATCGATATTGAAATATCATATTAATAAATTAGGTTTCTACTAGATTACTGTTTTCACGTTGTTCCCCCCAAAAAAGGGCATATGACACCTTTGACATACAACCAAATGTAACGGACGGTTACCTCAAATAAAACCAAGGTTTCCCGGGTTTGAAAATAGTTTGGAAACAATTTCGATAAAGTTAAGTACACATCTCAACAAAATATATAACAAAATATTTTTCGAACTTTTTATGCAAAATTGAACAAATTATACCTTTTAAGCAATTGTATAGCACGGTATAATTTTAATGATTTTTTTTATAGTTGACGGGATAAACTTAAAATATTTTAATTTTAACTGTGGTAAGTCTGTGGTAATAACCAGTATGTTTTTTGGTATCTCTGATTATTTCAAAGGTATGCAACCAATGGCACTGCCCAAACAATTATGTGTAGTGGGTAACATTTGTAATTTTCTAACAGGAAAACACTATATCCACTCATTTTCAAGCTGTGTCCACTGACTTTTATGCTATTTCCATACAACAGAGCACATGTAGCATTTGTTAATGAAGCACAAAACATCCAGGCAAAAATAACTACTAAGGTACTTACCAAAAACAAAAATCTGTTGCCTTTTGATTTCTTCTTATTTATAGATCCGTCTTTTGATGAATTGTACTCTGTATTCTATAACAATTTATATGCCATCAGAGATAAACTTGAGCATTGTTTTGTCTTATTTGTTAAGGAGCTTTATGTTGATGGATCAGTACTTCCGCAGCTTTAGAAAGATTTAATCATTTCATTATCGCTCCACCCTTATATATGACAGGTGTGTCACACAACATTCCTCATGCCACTTTTGTTGCTCTACCTGACTTATGGAACACCATCCTCATGAATAGCAACAATGATGTCATTATGTAGTTGTTTGGACAGCCAATGAAAAGGTAGGTGCAAGCAAATTATGTTTATTTAAGCACATTAATCATAATAACCATGCACAAAAATATGCATTATTATGATTAATGCTAGACATTTTCTTTAACATACAACATAAACATTTGAAAATGAATAGCAGTGTATTTTTCTTTTGGAATTTGGCAGTACCTTATAAATTTCTACATTGTGACAAGAATAAAGTTGTGACAAAGAGGCTGTTTTCTTCTTTTTAGTCTTTGTTCTTTTGTAGCCCTCTGAGAATTTTAAATAGTCATGTTTATCATTTCTACAACTCAGACTGTGACAATTGTGCAAGTCTTGTTTGCCAGATTCCTCACTTTTCAACATCTACCGTAACACATAGGCCTACATTCAAATCACAATACTATTGACTACAACCATACTGTATATATAAAGACAAATATTATGCCAAGTTTGAATCTGTAGTATTAAAAAGATTTGGATATAGACTTCAATAAAAATAATAATTGTATAGCCCTTAATCACAGTTACAGTCTCAAAGGGCTTCACAGGCCATGTATTTATGAACCCAGAGGGCAAGAAAAAACTCCCTTAATTAGCATGGAAGAAATCTTCAGAAGGAGCACAGAGTGAGGGATCCCTCCTTCCAGGTATAGTTAGGAGTGCAATGAGTGCCATCATTTACATGCATAGTAATACAAGCAAACATTTTAAATAATTGAGTTAAGAAAATAAATAAATGGTGTCTATAGTGATGGGGTGCTGGCCGGTCGACCGTCAGGGGAGTCCAGGCATCCAGTCACCGCAAAAGACCAGGCATCCAGTCGCAGTCACCCCAACAGATTGAATTATGAATTAGATGGGGCAGGGTGCACAGAAAAATGTAGACAACCGCTAATCTAGTGCCTATTTACTGCAACAATCTCGGCAAACCGCAACAGCAGCTGAGGGTACCCCTAGGTGCCAAATGAAAGAGTAAAGAGGTAGGTTTTCAGCTTTGCTATGAATATCTTGGCAGTCAGCTTGCCTGATTACAGGTGGCAGACTATTCCATAGAGAGGGCGCTCGATAGGAGAACACTCTGTTTCCTATATCTTCAGTAAAATATAGTTAGTAAAAGAAGATGCCATGAGTGCACCTGTGTGTCTATTATTGATGAGTGATGTGATCAAATGCGGAAGTCTTATTTTTGGAACATTACATGAGGATTACTTATTCTACTCTATCTTCCGTGCACATAGTGCTGATTGGTCCTATAATTAAAAAAAAATTGGAATAGGCTTTCAACGGGCTGGAGGCCAGACTGATCCGCAGAAAGAAATGGAATGTGAACTTGCAAGATCCCTGGTCTCTAGATGCTATAAGGCATACGGACTGGAACTTTTTGTTCTAGAAGAATAAATACTCCACCCTGGTTACACCCTCCACATGCATGCCATTCTCCCTCATTTTAAATAGAGATGGTTATGTGTCATAGGGGTGTGTGGGTTCCCCAGAATAGCACATTGCTCCACACAACGTGATCTCCAACCTAATTAACAGAATAGTTTCACCAAAAGGACCCATATGAGCGTCCCCTGGTACACGTCCCCCTATCAACTGATCGAAGAAACAGCATAAGTCACGTATTTGAAGTTTCGTTCTGCCAAAAAAAAACGGAGGACATTATCTTATTCTAAGTGGAAAATGCAACATTTCGAGTTGTCATCTGAGCTGTTATGTTGTGCTAAGTGTTAAGTGTTATTAAGTGTTATTTTACGCAACTGATGCCGTTCTTTCAATAAAAGCGTAGATCTTCAAGTGACCCACTCAAGTCTACACACTCAAGTAGGTCGGACGAGTAGGGTCTGGCTGCAGCCTGTAGGAGATGGGCATCCACATCCAACTGCTATCACGTGACGCTATCACTCCACTGTATGCCGCCTAGCCTTAATAAACTACACAAATCATATATTTTCTGAAAGCTTATGTTGTGTAGATGTCATCTCACCCTCTTTCATTGGTGTACAATTCTTTGTTTCTTTAGCTATAGAACTTTTATATCACTAGTGAATTTTGGTTACCAAACCCATGTACGCCGCACAATCCTCTGTTATTACTTTAAAGAAACGCCAGTTTATGATTGTAATGTTTAGTTTTTATGCTTTCATGCCTAAATTAATATGAAAAATATATAGTATTACACATAATATAATAATATATAGCGTCACGTGATAGCAGTTGGATTTGGACGTGGCTGTCCATGTCCTACAGGCCGCAGCCAGACATTATTGGGTCGGACTGTGGCTGTGGAAATAAAGCCCACCAGGTGAGGGCGGTAATACGCCCCCAAACCCAAATATGCGACGCGAAGCAACCAGGAAGAAGAGATAGGCGACTGGGGTTGTGGTTGTTTATTAATAACTCAACGAACAGGTTTAATAGCAAATGAACTGTCGAATTAGTCAATGTAAATAATGTTTCATTACTGCGACTTCTAAAACCTCTGTCTAATAAACGTAACGTCATACAACGCTGACGTTTGTAATGGTGATGAAAAAGTCAAACGGTAATAAAAATAACGAAGGAGGTCGTGTGAACGAGAATGGAAATGCCACAAGAGGAGGTAAGGATTAGTTAGCGTTAAGCTAGATCAGTACTGCGTTGATACAAATGCTAGACACTTTATTGTCATTTATAGAAAATGTTCACGTTTCTTATGACCTTCATTCCGTGGGAAACTAGAAACTCGTTGACGTGTCTGGTTACGTGGCAAGAGGTCATTCATCTCCGATGATCATGCACCACGTCTTCGGGTCAATACCTAGGCTAGCAAATACGAATGAGCAGTTTATTGTTTTAATGATGCCATCCCTAATATTAGTTCGTAAAACGTATCCGACAAGAAGCCTTCCACATTGTTTACGTGTTGAATTCGTAGTGTTTGCTGCTGGTTTGCATATCGACTACTACTTAGTGAGTGTGACGTTACTGTATATTGTCATGGCTAAATTAAAGGTATTACCTGCCTCTGCATATGTATGTAATATATTATACAGGAGATGTTGGTGTGTATGTATCTCAAGTTGGACTTGTTAAGACATGTTTAGTTATTTCTAAACGTATATGTGTTATTGCATGCCTCTTTATGACCTGGTTAATGTCCTGTTCCAATGTCATGTCCACTGCACCGACCCTGTCCCCAAACCTATCATATCCCATCTTTCTAACCTATCTTTCTAAATAGAAACGGAGTCCTGGAAGAAACAGAAGCTGGTTCAGATTCACCAAGCATTCAACAGGTGTGTGTGTGTGTGTGTTGATGTTTTAACTTCCCAGCATTTTAATGTTCTACCAAGTCTGAGTCTACATTTTCTGTCTTTCTTGCTTCCTACATTGACTAAACTGTGGCTCCTGAACTGCTATATAACTAATGGCATATATTATACCATGCACCTCTGAAGAGAAGGGCGACGCTTAGCTAACTTATCTATATTTATCTATCTATCTATCTCTCTGTCTCTGTCTCTGTATGGCCCTGAACCTGGCCACTGAAAATGACATTAAGTGAGGAATTCTGATCTGTTCAGAATTAAATTTAACATGAAACCAAGGGCGCAGATCTCATTACTATCTACATCACTACAACTTAGGGGGGCGACCACCAGCATGAAACATTTTCAGATGGAGTATTTTCGTGAGGGGACATCAATAATTTCACCAACAGATATCAAATGATCTGCTGTAACAGACACACAGCCATTAATAGTAGCTTCAAATATACATTAATAAATCACTTTTAGGCTACGCGCCAATCGTATATGCAACGGTTCAGACCACTGCGTGCGCAGGATATATAGGGGGGGACGTAAACAAAACCTTTAATAAGTGTGTTTATATGTGAATTAATTAAAAAGTGGAGTTGGCTTCTATTAAATATATATTCTCAATTACATACATTTAGAAATAATTTATATTGGGGGAAACAACTTCATGTTTTTCAGAAGTTGGAGGGGACACATCCCCTCCGTCCCCCCCGGGATCTGCGCCCATGCATAAAACCCATGTAAGTTGTATCTCAGTTTCCCTCGGATGCATATAACAAATAACTATTGTTCGTAACCGTGGTATAACCGTAATATTACACTCGAGGGTGTGCGTTACGTCATTATTGGCACTTCTGTGATGCGTAAGTGCTAACACCTCTTTCATAACCGCATCACTGTCTTGCCAATAATGACGGAAAACCATACGAAATTAGCTGCTTGTCTGCCATATTAGCACATCACCAAACGAAAAACTGCGTCTTGCTTCCTAAACTACTCAACTGTTCGCACAATTAACCATGAGTCCAATATTGTAACCAGTGATCCGGTGGACATTGAGACCCTGCGGAAAGCAGCTGTCAGTGATGGAGGGCTGCTGACCAATGAGCTGAGGAGAAAAGTGTGGCCGAAACTTCTCAACATCAACATTTACGATCTACCTCATAGACCTGGTCCGTGGTAGTATTTACCATCCCCCTAACTTGCAAATGATTCTCTCTTTTAATTATTATTAATGTTTATTTAATGTGGACATAGCAATTACATTGGACAAACCAGATGCATTGTTTGAGTGTTTTAGCACACGTGCTAATTAGCAACACTTGTCCAAGGAGTCGATCAAACCAGTTCGGCCTGATCAAACCAGCCTAACCGTCTCTGCTGGCTTGAAATTGAACGTTGCAAACATGCATCATCTATATCACTTGGCACAATTCATTTCTTGTAGCGATTCAGCCCAAGAGCATTTAGTAGGAACGCGCCTGCCAATAATGCAAACAATGGCAATACAGCTCTTTCGTCTTTTGGTATATATATCTAGTGTGTGTGGACAACATAACTGAATCGCCGTGTTACGATGGTTTGATCACCCAGACTGGTTTATGAATACAGATATGAATACTTGCCAAATATTCAGGGTGTGAATTTTCTCTTAATGAAGGTCGAGATGTGAGGGAAAACCACAAGGATTATAATCAAATTCTTCTAGATGTCAGGAGATCGATGAAACGGTTTCCTAAAGGTAAAGAAATCAGTTGATCGGTGACTGCATGTGTGAGTTCTACTTCTATAAACTGTTTATCTGGTAGAGCCTCGTAATTCATCTCTGATTGTTGTCATTAACTCATCGGGTTACAGGCGATCAATCAAATTTGAGTCTCCTTATCAATCGTTCATGGATGATCAATTAGCATCTGGGAAAGTTATCTCCTCTACAGTGATATTATTTTTTATATCCCTTTACTTTAAGCTTTACTTTAAGCTTCCCTTTACTTAAAGCTTCTTTTTAATTCATAAAATAGAAAGCCCTATCTTTCTTGCTCTCTCGCTCTCTCTCTTTTGCCATATCTCTGTTCCTCTGTCTGCCTCTCTCTGTCTCTCATTTCTCTCTCTCTTTTTCCATATCTCTGTCTCTCTGTTCCTCTGTCTGCCCCCATGTCCCTGTGTAGCAGTCAGACACAAACCATGTACCAAAAAATACATAAAAGGCCAGATGAGGGGAACCATCTCTGTCCTCTCTCTCTCTGTGTGTCAGGCATGCCAGCGTCCCAGCGAGCGGTGCTCCAGGGGCAGCTAACGGACACGATGCTGGAGGTGTTGCGCCGGAACCCCCAGCTCCACTACTACCAGGGATACCATGACGTGGCCGTCAGCCTGCTGCTGCTGGTGGGCGAGAGGACCGCCATTGCCATGCTGCACACGCTCTCCAACCACCACCTCCGGTAGGTGCTGGCCACGCCCCAGGGCAGACTCTCACGCTCTCGGTGACACTACCATCCACCAAACGGCAATCAATTATTTATTTTGTACTTGTCCGAGAGAAGTCCTGCTGTCACTTATGAATGCAGCTGGCAGTGTTGGGCAGTAGCGTGGCTACAAGTAGTGACTAGTTTAACTACATTTCTCAGTGGTGTGGTGGTAACGTCGCTGTCTTCTTAATCAAATAGCTTCTAAGGGCGCACTCACACTAGGCCATCTGTACCGTGCCCAAGTCCGTTTCACACCTGTACCGTGCTCAAGTACGATTGCCTCTCCCCCCTGCTGTGCGCTGGCCTGTGCTCACACTAGGCAATCTCAACTGGGCCTGAGTACGGTTGCCTCTTGTACATATGTCATCACGTCGTAATACGTCATCACCAAGCATCCTCTGCTTAGTAGAACAACACAGAGAACACAATTGACACTTTACTGACTTTGTTGCTTATTTGGAGTCGTTCTACTCAGGTTTTTACACTGCCAAATAGGCCGTTTTATGCACGGCTTTTTCGCGGCACGGTCTGCGCGTTTACACTCCCGGAGGTAAATTGCCTGCTTGAGCTAGAACCCCAATTTACACTCCCGGACCCTGCACATTGGC
>OMKX01056326.1:0-14003 GCA_900302425.1 Brosme brosme
ATTTAATAAACTGAAGGAAATTGTAGCTATATGTTAACAATTGTGTGTTCATTCATTCTTTTCTTGTAATTCAAAACAAATGGTGGTGGGCTTAAGGGTTAAAACTTTTTAGTTTTACTCTTCTCTGCAGATCAGAAATTAGACTTGGTTCTATATTCACATTCAAATATTTTACACATTTATTATAGACCGAGATTCTAGTATACACATATTGATTGCAGTTTTTTCCATTTTTACAGAAACAAACTGTTATTGCTGGAGTCATCGACATGGGATCCATGGAAAACCTGTCAGTCTTCCATGCAGCCCAGCGCGGGCTCATTGACCAGGAGACTTGCCGCTTCCTACTGGAAGCCCAACTCATCTCTGGTGGGCTCCTCCAGCCTCCCTCCCCTCTCAGCCTATCACTGGAGCATGCCTTGGCCCAAGGACTGATAGACAACCACACCAGCCAATCGCTATCTTACTTGGAAAGGGCCGTGCATCTGGTGAATCAGACGAAATCAAAAGAGGGAGAGAAGCAATGTCTCCTGCCAGTGGTTTTAGCCCTACAGGAAGGGGTTATCAGTGAGCAGTTGGGGCTCCACATTCTAGAGGTCCACATGGGTACAGGAGGCTTGAGATATCCCAGTGGAGAATTGGTGGATTTGGACATTGCCTTAGACCAGGGTCTTTTGCCTCCAAGAATCTACAATAAGCTCCAATCACAGCTTCAACGTAGGGAGCTTATTGACCCAAATACAGCAGAAAGGCTAAGTCTGTCTGAGCTAGAGCAACGCTGTGTAGTTCATGAAGAGTCTGGCCTTCATCTCCTGCCTGTCAAACAGCAATCTGGAGGAACCGTCTCCCTACGTTCTGGAAGAAAAGTGGGCATCTTCCGCGCCATCCAAGAAGGACTTGTCGACCAAAATGTTATCGTGAGGCTACTTGAAGCTCAGCTGTTTGCTGGCGGTATTGTTGACCCACGTTCTGGAGATTGTCTTACCCTTGATGAGGCTGTTAGCCATGGATTGATGCAGCGGGATCAGGCATGCACTATACTGGCACGGCAGCTCCAAGCTGGAGGAATATTAGACCCTCGCAGTGGTGAGCGTCTAGGCTTGGAAGAATCTCTCCGCAGGGATCTTCTGTCTCCTTCTATGGCTCTCTTGGTACTCGAGTCCCTGAGCTCCTTCATGGGAATGCTGTGGCCAGAATCTGGAGAACTGCTGCCCATTGCCGAGGCCCTACAGCAGGGAGTCATTTCAGAAGATCTGGCAAGAAATGTCCTGGGGCAACGTCATGTTGTTGGAGCCTTGTATGATGCAGAAGCACTTCACGTGGTACCTCTCAGCCAAACATCTGAAAAAGCCCTGGATCTCAGTGTAGCCAAAGTCCTAAGCAAGATCCATATCCCTGATGTTCTCCCCTGTATGACCCCATCGTGTACTCCACCTACGAATCGCATCAGCTGGTGTTCCACCAGCTCATCTCCTCCATCCTCCCCACCCCCTGGATCCCTAACTACAGGACATGTCTGGGACTCTACTCCCATGGATTCAATAGATACACAAGAACAAGCAAAGCATCTGTTACTTTTCCACCTGAGGACTCATAGCTATATTGATGTCCATTCTGGGAAACGCCTTGTGCTTCTAGATGCTGAGCTGGTGGAGTTGGTCAAGGCGACTGGGCTGTCATGTGCAGACACTTCTCCTGGTTATCAAGCTCAGGAAGGAAATAGTTTGATCCCTGGTTCAAAGCAGACCATAGGGAGTATCAGAACAGTAGGATTGAGTGCCGAGGGAGAGAAAGAGGAAACAATGGAACTTGTACAGACAAGCTGTCAAGCAATCACAAAGGATGTCTCCTCCAGTAAAATCTTTGAACGAAATGGCAGAACTAGTCAAGAAAGTAAAAATGGAGTAGGTGACAGAGCATTGCAGCAAACATCAACACAGAAAATAGAGCCAGCAATCAGAGAGAAAGGTGAGAAAAAAATAGAAAATGTCACCGCAAAAGATGAAACAGAAATGGCTCCTCTGAAACATTCAGAGAACTCTGCAAGAAAACCTCTAAGTGAGCGTGTAAAAAAGTCAGGTGAACACAAAGAGGTGCGTAATCAAGAAGGTAGCTCACCTTCAAAACAAGCAGACACTCCACAATCCATAAACCAAGACAGTGTAACTTCTTCTGTAGTAAATACAGAAAAAGACTATGCTGAGTTAGAGCAGGATCTATTCATTGTAGAAAGTTCTAAAACTATAGATTCAGCATGCTCCCAAGATGAAAGAACTATGGGATATGCTCAAATTGTCCAAAAGTCAGAAGCCGTGGATTATAAATCACAGTTGAGTAACAGTAACACAGAGACAAATACAACTGAGGAGGAAGCTGAGATGGAGAGGTTGACCATAGAGCTTAAACAGGGTGGCCTTCTGACGGAGGAAGGAGACAGGCTGCTCCCAGATGAGGCTGTAGCCCAGGGAATCCTCCCAGGCCACACGGCAGTTAAACTCATGTCCCAAGCTGGTCTTTTTGGTGGATTCCTAGATGCCACTAGTGGTGAGTTACTCAGTTTAGAGGACGTAATGCAGGAAGATCTTCTTGATGAAGACCTAATGTGGAGTGTTCTTAAGTCTGACAAAAGCCTATCTGGTGTAGTGGACATTGAAAAAGGAAAGATCTGTGGGTTGAGGGAGGCAGCTCAGAAAGGCTTGATCGACTCCAACACTGCTTCTCGTCTTCTGGAAGCCCAGGTTGTCTCTGGGGGGATTGTTGATTTAAATAGGGATGAAAAAGTGTCAGTAACCCTGGCAGCTAATCTGGGGCTGATCGAGGAGGATCAAATAGAATCACTGGAGGCATTAGAAAATGCTTACAAGGGAAAGGCCACAGAACCACAAATGGCCATTACCAAAGCCACATTACAACTACAGATGGAAGGCATTGTTGACCCTGAATCTGGGTCTCCTGTTCCACTGGAATGCGCCATTCAGAAGGGCTTGATTGGTTCAGAGGAGGCTTATCAGGCACTTTCAAAGCAGGTTGCTGAAGGGGGTATTTTACACCATGCTTCAGGAACAAGGCTGTCCGTTTCTGATGCTTTGGAGAGAGGACTGGTGGACCGCTCCCTTGCCCCTGGACTTGAAGAACTGCAGTGTGTCTACAAGGGAAACGTCAGCCTTTTATCACACCCAGAGGCTGCTCTTTTCCAAGCTTCAACAGGAGCTATTTTCAGCCCAGAATCTGGACGTAAACTGACATTGACAGAAGCGGTTTCTAGGGGTCTGCTTGAGGAAAAAGTGGCCAAGGACGCTATGGCTTCTGCTAGTGTAACTCAAGGAGTAATTGATCCCCAATCCTGTCGTATTGTCCCTTATTCTGACCTAGTACACCAGGGTAAGATAGATCTTAACACAGGAAAACGATTCCTGGAGGTAAAACAATTCAGCGGTATTCAGGATGAGCAAACAGGGGACAAGTTAACATTAAAACAGGCCATTGCAATTGGCAAAGTTGACCCAGTGCCAGCTTTGAGGCTGCTCCAAAGCCAGGCTGACAGCGGCGGGATCATTGATGTCACCAGTGGAGATAGGCTCCCTCTGCCTGAAGCCTCTGAGAAAGGTTTGATTGAGGAAGATATGGCCAGAGTAATTGCCATCAACCAGATAAGCAAAGGAGGCTTGGTCCATCCTGCTACTGGTCAGAAAGTTGCAAGTCTTGATGATGCTATCATAGCAGGGCTAATCTCAAGTGAAATGGCCTTTGACATCCAGGACAGCGGGACTTCAGTAGAAATAGATGAAGGTGAGGGTAGTTCTACACCAGTAGGTTCCTCAAAAAGTACATACAGCCCTGGTGCAGGGTCATCAGTAGCCAGCAACCAGGCAAAACGGTCAGCTGAAAGCTCTGTGTCAACGTCTCCGCTCTTAGAGCAGCCGCTCGCTGAGTCTGACTCATCCATTGACCTGCTGGCTCAATTTGCCAGCAATGTTGGGAAAAGGATTCAGCAAGCAATCAACGAGATCAAACCTCAGAAAGGTGAGCTAAAACAGGGGCCAGGTGAGGCATCGTCGATCAGGGAAAGCCATGCTGTCGGATCACAAAAAGAGAGCATCTATTCTGATATCACCGCAGTACCACCCTGCCTTGAATCAGCCCCTGAATCATTCGACACAACTCCTCAATTACAAGTTGCAGAACAGGTGACTAGCACAAGATCAGTGGACCTACCTGCAAGAGCTGCCATTAAAAAGACAAGGCCAGTAGATGGCAGGGTTTTATCTGTGCATCATGTAGATGATAATGATGAAAGACTGAATGACGCAACAGCAGATGATGTCAGGGAGGAGGGAGAACTCAAGGAAAGCATAGGTGTAGATGTTCTTTCTCTAAAACAACTAGAACATGAAAACACCAAACAAAGTGATGAAGCATGGACAAGAGAGATGGGAGGAGAAGTGAAGGAGGACACAGCTGAAAAGATTGAAACCGGAGAGGCAACTGATGTGAAGCATTCAGACCAGAGTTTGACTGCTTCAGATAAAGAGGCCGAGGCCAAAAGCAAGAAAAAGAAGAAGAGTAAGAAGAAAGGAAGGGGAAAGGAATGTGAAAGTAAGCCACCTTTAGAGAAAGACGATAATGTATCGGACATTAAGCAAATTGATGCAGAAATTGATGGGCCGTCTCAAGCCACTAAGTCAATCACTGGTGTTGCCCCATTACCAGTGAAGGTTAAGATATTAGAATCCGCACCCGAAACAAACATCCATGTCAAAGATAGAGAACTTAAGATTGATGGGAAGATTGAGGCAGAAGTATCTCCGGTACCGGAAGATGATCAGCAAGCAAATGATAACGTAGGGCAACCAGACATGACAAGAGCTCAAATAGGAAGGGAGCAGATTGACGAATGCATAGACAAACAACAGGATGGCAAGAAAGAGATTGGTGTTAGTGTGCAGAAGGGCGCACAGAGACCTGAGAAATCCACCCTACCAGAGAATGAGAAGGCAGCCCTGATACTGAAGGCAAAGGAGAGCATATTGAAGAAGGTGTTTGAGAAGGGAGTGACAGAAAAGCAAGCAGCTGAAGAGCTGGAGGCACTACGCAGGGAGGTGCACAAGAAGGACATCCAGGCAGGGAATGCCAGAGATGCAAAGAAGCAAACTCCCATGACTAAGATGGAAACTCCCATGATTAAGATGGAAACTCCCATGATTAAGATGCAAACTCCCATGACTAAGATGGAAACTCCCATGATTAAGATGCAAACTCCCATGACTAAGATGAAAACTCCCTTGACTAAGATGGTTGATGTTGAGGGTAGTACTGATGAGGATGATCACAGCAAACAGCGTGATGCTAAGCCAAAGGTGGAATGGATGGGAAAGACCAGTGGCCGAAAGGAGGAGAATTTGAAAGTGGATGTCAAGGAAGTTGTGGTTGTGGATGAGCCAAATCTCACAGATGAGTCAAGTTTCGCCCTTAAAGAAGCTAAGACCTTATCAAAAAAGAAAGATGATCGTGTCAGTGGTGTTAAGGAGGGAAAAGATAAAGAGACAGCTTCACTAGACCAGCATAAAGAGACTAGGCAAGGGAAGCGGAACAAGAAAAACAAAAAGTCAAAAATATCAAAGGTTGCAGACCATGCTGATCCTGCTGCAGAAAAGCCATTGGCTGTTGATGCAGTTGATGCAGTTGATGCAGTTGATGCAGTTGAGACGGCAACAATCTGTACCAAGACAACAGGAGTGAATATAGAAAGAAAAGCTGATGACCAGAAAGGGGAAAGTTGGAAAAATGTGAAGTCCGACAGTGACGTTGATAGGCCCTCGAACAGTGATGACACTTACAAGATGGCTACTTCTACAGTTAATGCCAAAACGACAGAGCCCATGGCACAGCCTATGGAAAAGGCAAAGGCTGACGTAAAGTCTGTCAGAGATAAATTGAAGGAACCTTTACAAATAGCTGGAAGTAAGTCTGTTGTTGAAGACATTAAGGAACCTTTACAATTAACTGGGAATCAGTCTGCTGGAGACGAGTTTAAGAAATCCTTACACATTTCTGTCATTAAGTCAGGTAGGGAAGAAGTTAAGGAACATGTACAAAAAGATGAAACTGACTCTGTAGGGGAGGAAATGAAGGAACCTTTGAAAACAGTTGGGATTAATTCTGCAGAGGAAGAATTTAAGGAAGCTTTTCCAATGACTGGACTGAAGACTGTTGTCAAAGAAATCAAAGAACCTGTACAAAAAGCTGGAATTAAGTCGACTGTAGAAGAAATGAAGGAACCTTTACAATTCACTGGGAATCAGTCTGCTGGAGAAGAGTTGAAGAAATCCTTAAACATTTCTGCCATTAAGTCTGGTACGGAAGAAGTCAAGGAGCGTGTTCAAAAAGATGGAACTGACTCTGTAGGGACAGAAATGAAGGAACCCTTACAATTAGCTGGGATTACGTTGGTTGGGAAAGGACTGAAAGAACATCAACTCAACATTAAAGAGCACCAACACCCTGTAGTTCTCACTGCTGAGGAGTCTTTGGATTCACTACCCAGGAGTGCTGCAGATGTTGTTGGCACCGCTTATGAGGCTGTGAAACACAAATCATACTTACAGCCTCATTCTACATCAGTGGATCCCAGGAAACAGGATCAAGACCTACATTTGAAGGGGGAAAATGGGCAAACACAGAGACTTCAAGTTGAAAGTCCTCTTCCAAGTCAAACAGGCCACAAGACGCATCCAGAGTCTCTTTTACCATCGGAGGACATTCCCACAGAATCTGAGTTAGATGAGGTAGCAGAGTTTGATACAGCTACAGAGAGCAGTGGGGAGGAGGAGGAGAACAATGAAGAAATAAAGATCAAGAAAAAGAAGACTTCCACAAAGGTTAGATAATTTTCTTTTAACATTTCTTGATGTGTTACCACATAAATTATCTCTTTATATCTGCACAATTTTGCTTCTGTTGTGTCCTTCATTGAAGTTTTGATCTTTTCCCTGCAGTCATCACTGATCCGGCAGGAATGCCTGGAACACGACCAGCGAATCGTGGCTCTGGTCTCCATGGTGAGGCACATAGAGGTCTGCCTCAAACAGCAGCAGCAGCAGTCTGTTGGCCGCAGCCTCGTCTCTCTGGAAGACATCATCAGACAGACAGAGGTAAACACCTCTGCACACGCTCTTGGTCTACCGATGTGACACAGCATACTTTTACCCTTTGTCCAGTCTTGGAATTATGATGTTAGGTACTTAGAACTTAGGACTCTAATTCTGGTGTTTGTAGTTTGTGTGCATGTGAGACCATTGACAAAGCTGATTTAACAATGAATATACTGTTGTTCTGTTCCGCTTTAATTAATCCGTCTCTTAGACGCTGAGCCTCGAGCTCCAGGACCTGGAACCAGAGGTCAACAAGGAAGTGGAGGCCGCTGCCCAACTGCTTGAGCCACGCCCTTCCAATGTCCCACCCCAGCTCCTATTGGCTCTGGAGAAGGATGGGCGGAGCCTGGCCAGAGGGTACGAGTCCGCCAGGGGAGTCTCTGAGACCATTCTACGGGGTCTACGAGAACACAGAGACTCTTACAAGGTAAAGGAGGGTCTTCGAAGCAGAATGGTGTCTTTAATGTTATTATTTCTCACTGTTTGATTCAAATTACCTAGTTGTGTTTATTCTGGTGTCATGTGTTTTTGTTGAGGCAGGATTAGGATTGGCACCAAGATTAGTTGCATGCTAACAAAAACGGTTGGCTCTCCGCCTCTCGATTGTTTCAGGAGGCTGTGACAACGGAGCAGAAGAGCCTGGGAGGTCGAGTGGAGAACCTCCTGTCCTGGTTGAGGGAGACGGAGGCCAGGAGCGACGGAGCGATGGCAGGGAAGGAGGAGAAAGATAGCGCTGTTGATCAGATTACGCAGCAACTGGATTACTGCAAGGTAAACAACACAAATGGAAGTCAAGTCCAATGGTCAATAACGCTAATGTTCAATACCCCTGAAATATGTCCTTTGCTGTTATTGTTTACTTTGAGGGTGGAGTTTTCTTCTCCCAGGAACTACTAAGCTGCCATAGCTAAGCTTTTAGAATGAGGTTCAATCTCAGATTTAATTTGCGCACACTAGATTTGAATTGACTATATTATCGATTGAAAGTTAGTTGAATACTGGGTCTGCTACCGCCTCCTTCTACAACTACCACTACGCCTTCTTTATCCACTGTCACATCTCAACTCAATCAGGAGTTCCAGGCAGCCCTGACGGCCCGCTCCAATGAGGTCATCGACGCGGCTTCTGACATTCAGGTGTTCATCTCGGAGCGCGCCCAGGACCTCGCCCCCGAGCAGAGCAGGCACCTGCTGGGGCAGCTCCAGAGGCTTCAGGGGGCCTTCCACCAGGCCAGTGGGCAGGCCAGGGCCCGCGCCGAGGCCCTGTCCAATCAGAGAGCCAGGGAGGAGGAACTCCGGCAGAAAGAGAGCGCCAAAGTGGAGGAGGAGGAAAAGGAGAGGGAGATAGAAAGACAGGTGGCCCGGAAGATTGAGGTTTGGATGCACGCGGACGAGTTCATTGATACGAACACGTGTTTGGAGTGTACTTTCTCTCACCACTCTGCTTTACTCACCGAAAGAATGTCTGCATTTTGCTTCACAATTCACAATTCTCTTCTCGTAACTGTTATGTTCATTATTTAGCTCAACCATGTCATGGTCACTTAAACACAGATCCATACTTGCTGTTTTAATACCTACAACTTGCAATCATACTCATACATCATTGCCTCATACCTAGGAGAAATTCTCCATCCTTACAACAATAATAATTGAATATCATCTAATAATACAATCTTTGAATCGTGTCTCACTGCTGCTCATGCTGCATATGCTACGCCACCTGACAGTTCATGTAGAAAGCCACCATCACACGTAGTCCACAGGCTCATTCACCAGTATGTGTGCTACTCTCTTGCATGTCTCTTGCGTGTTAATATTAACATGTCTGCCTTGCTCTTCCAGATTGCCACGGAAAGGAAAAAAGGCTTTCAGGCCCGTGGAAAAACTCTAGAGAATTGATAGCAACCAAACGTTACTGGCTACAATGCTTTCTCTTTCCCCCCCTCGACTCTACTGTTGTGTGAGAGAAACGGGGGAGGAAAAGAGCATATGTGTTTACGTGTGATTTCTTGTTTTTCTTCCTCTTGCTGTCTGATTTTACCTTGACTGAACTGTTGCTGACTTAGGGATGAGATGATCCTGTGTATGTCTGTGTGTGCCCGTTTGTCTGCCTGTTTGTGTGCGTTGATGTGAACTCTGGACACAATATGCTCAAAGCTTTGCTCAAAGTGTGCGCGCTGCACAGAAAAAGGTATTACAACAAGTGTGCGCTCCAAGTTGATGGAGGCACGGTCGGTTTTGGGCTATTTTGGTCGAGGTCTGATTTAATCCAAAGTAAAATAGGACAACACCATCGATAAACAATGGTTCAGCTATTGATTCTTACTTTTATATTTCTGTGGGCCATCCTTCTCTCCTTCCTCCCACTTTTCTGTCTCTCAGGTGGTCAAGCAGCAGAAAGCAGAGTGCTCTCAGAAACTAGAAGGCCTCAATGTGTGGTTGGCTGGAGCCGCCAGCATGTTGGCCAATCAGAAAGCCGGCGCAGAGTCGGGCGATGTGGATGTCTTGCAAGAGAAGCAGAAGGAACTCAAGGTACTGAAAACTTGACATAGATCTTTATTAATCTTTATCCACAAGACATATAGACTCATAATGACCTAATAAATGCGATTACAATTTGAATAGAAGAATGATCATTTTATACAATTAGAGCTTTATTATTGTATCTCTCTACTCGTCAAAGCATTCACTGTATTCACAATCAATCATGTCTTCAGCCTCTTTATCTAACTGTCTCAACCAAAACATTTCTACCTACCACTGTGTTGGGTAGCATGTGGCCAGACACATAAATCTACATTTTCTTTATATTAGCATCAATCTCTCTCCCTCTCCCTCTCCCTCTTTCTTTCTTTCTTTCTTTCTTTCTTTCTTTCTTTCTTTCTTTCTTTCTTTCATGTTTATTTCGAATATGTAGACAAAACAAAAACAAACAAATTTTGCAAAAAACAACAATAAAGCCAATCCTCTCCCTCTCCCTCGTCCAGGAGGTGCAGAAGGAGCTTCAGAGCAAAGCAGAGGGCGTGGCCGGGACCATCCGCTCGGTGGAGGACTTCCTGTCGGAGCGAGGGGACTGCCTGAGCCCCGAGGAGAGGGAGAGCCTGCAGGGGGCGCTACGCACGATGAAAGAGCAGTACGGTGCCCTGACGGCCTCTGCCAACGCCTCGGTCACCCAGCTGGACACGGCCATCAGCACCACGCTTCAGCAGAACACACAGAGGGTAAGGGGAGCCGAGGGGGCTCATGGGAAATGGAGTCATAAGTAAATAAGAGTATTGATTGCATATCCATTGTAAAATAATTTCTTAAAATGTTTTGTTGATATAACTAAACACGTTTCTAAGGTTTTTTTGACCCCTCAATGTTGAGACGAACATTTTAAGTTTGAATTTAACATTGGCTTAAAAAAAACTATTGGTTTTGATCAAGTTGAATAAACTCCCCACTCCGCTCCTCTCCACTTTTGTCCTTTCCTCCTCCTCCTCCTCCTCCTCTCCAGGCTAAGGCAGAGGAGGACCTCCAGGAGACTCGGGGACAGATCGATGCCATGCTGGAAGGCCTGTCCTCCCTCAGCCAGCCTGCTGGGAAGGCAGCCGCCACCAGGTGCAGCGCGTCCGCTGAAGATGTCATAGATAGCCGGCTCTCTTCCACGCAGCCAGAGGGCGCTCTACAGTCACACACAGACATGCTACAGGTCAGACACGGCTTGATGGCAGGGTGTTTTGTTTGCATTATTTAAAATAACTGTGGAATTCTTTGACAACATGTATGCTTTTTTAAATGATATATCTAGGAATATATCTCAATAATAATGACAAATAATATCTACGTTATATATGTTCATAGTTTAATAATAAAAATAGTATAATACAAAGATGCTACGTCCGTAGCTTTAAAAGTTTATAGTTTATTTCACACATTGTTTCACAATTCCAAACTTCCCTCTGAGCCCTGCTGTACCTTGACCTCATCCTTTAATGCCCCTAACGTTTCTCAACCCGATCCCCTTCGACCCCAATCAGGCGGAGATGCAGCAGCTCCAGGCCCAGCAGGCCCAGTTGCTGCAGGTGGCCCAGTCCACGCGCTCCCTGCTGGAGCAGCCCGACTCGGCGGTGCCCCCCGAGGAGAAGCGCCGCCTCCGGGCCCTCCTGGACCAGCTGCAGGCTCAGCACCAGAGCAAGCTGCAGAGCTGCCAGGTATGTTGCACGGCTGGATCACTGCTCTCTCTCTCTCTCTCTCTCTCTCTCTCTGCGGTCTCTACTGTTGGCTCCTCATCCAAATGGAGAGTCAGCAGACTGAAGGACAGAATGCAGATGGGATGGTGGGTTGCGCAGTGGATTTTCCATTGGCAAACACCAGCTATAGCAGGGCATAGATTTAGACAATTAAATAAAATGCTACAAAATCATATTTCAAATGCACTTTATTATATATTAAAATAAAGCCAACATTACATTTTATATAATTTGATCCCTATGAAATCTGTATGAATTGAAGAAACTTCTGCACTCTGTAGCTTACATTGCTGCAAATTGATTAATAGTAACGTCAGACTGATCATGTATTGAATCCTTAATATCCTGTCTGAGATCAATACAGTACATTGTATCTTAAAAGACTGATCCGGCAAGAGCTTGCATCACCGCTCTCTGTGTGCCCCTCTAGGATCGCCTGAGGAAATCGGAGGTTCTGCGGGACGAGCTGTCCAAGTTCCTCCTGGAGCACGGCAGTCTCGGCACCTGGCTGGACCAGAGTGAGCAGGAGCTGCGCTCCCTAGGGGAAGGAGAGACCGACGCGCAGGGGCTGAAGGGACGGCTGGAGGAACACAAGAAGGTAGAAGCTCAAACAAGAAGCTCGTTCCTCAGGACGAGAGAGACCTTCTCTTACACATCGATCGCCCCTTCCATGTACATGCTGAGCGATAACCTGGTTCTTCTAAACTGGTTCTTCTAACCTGGTTCCTCTAACCTGGTTCTTCTAACCTGGTTCCTCTAACCTGGTTCCTCTAACCTGGTTGCTCTAACCTGGTTCCTCTGACCTGGTATTTCTCACCTGGTTCCTCTAACCTGGCTCCTCTAACCTGGTTCCTCTACCCCCCCTCCAGCTGGCTGAGGAGGTGATCTGCCACAAGGCCGACCTGCGCTTCGTGGCCATCTCGGGTCAGAAGGTTCTGGACTCGGTGCAGGGAGCGCTGGAGCAGGCTGGTGGTTCGGACCCGGCGCTAGACAGCACCAAGCAGCTGGTGACGGACAAACTGCACGACGCCAACCAGAGATACACTGGCCTACACACCAAGGTAGGTCTACACACCAGATACACTGGCCTACACACCAAGGTAGGCCTACACAGATACACTGGCCTACACACCAAGGTAGGACTACACAGATACACTGGCCTACACACCAAGGTAGGACTACACAGATACACTGGCCCACACCAAGGTAGGCCTACAGATACACTGGCCTACACACCAAGGTAGGCCTACAGATACACTGGCCTACACACCAAGGTAGGCCTACAGATACACTGGCCTACACACCAAGGTAGGCCTACACAGATACACTGGCCTACACACCAAGGTAGGCCTACAGATACACTGGCCTACACACCAAGGTAGGCCTACAGATACACTGGCCTACACACCAAGGTAGGCCTACAGATACACTGGCTTATACCCTCCTCCTTATGTCTCTCTCTCTCCCTCCCTATCTCCTCTCTCCCTCCCTCCCTATCTCCTTCTCTCTCCCTCCCTCCCTATCTCCTTCTCTCTCCCTCCCCCTCCCTATATCTCTCTCTTTCTCCCTCCCTATCTCCTTCTCTCTCCCTCCCCCTCCCTATGTCTCTCTCTCTCCCTCCCTGTGTCTCTCTCTCTCTCCCTCCCTGTGTCTCTCTCCCTCCCTCTGCCTCTCTCTCCCTCTCTCTCCCTCCCTATATCTCTCTCTCTCCCTCCCTATATCTCTCTCTCTCCCTCCCTATGTCTCTCTCTCTCTCCTCAGTCCTCTGAGCTGGGCGGCCGTCTGTCCGGCCTGCTGGAGCGCTACCAGCAGTACCAGGACGAGGCGGTGTCGCTCCACTCCTGGCTGAGCGGCCGGGAGCAGGACCAGGACACAGCCCGGCCCAGCGGGGACACCAACCCCCAGAACCTGCAGAACACACTGCGACAAGTACAGGTGGGCTGCGCACACATACACACACGCGCACGCACGCACACGCACCGTCCCTTGTTCTGGTGAAACGCACCTTATTTGCATTATATTTATTCTCACAAAAAAGATTAGATTTTCTGTCGTTTTTCAAGTATTATTATTTTATTTTTGTGGATGTTTGGCTGATACTTTGCTGATATGCATTTTCTTACAAGCACATTTTCTTTTTCACATTTGTTTTCCCCCCTCCCCAGCTGTTGCAGGATGAGCTGGCAGCCCGCTCAGTGCAGCTAGAGAGGGTGAAGAGAGCGGGCAGGGAGCTGGTCAGCACAGAGGAATCCCCCTCCCTCAAGGCTGTGGACATCCTCTGCACCGCAGGTAGGGGCTGGGCCCATCGGGCGCAAAACAGCGCCCTCTAGTGGCTCACAATAAAGCTGTCGGTTCTCAACTGATTTACATCCATGCAAAGAATACATTGACCTGTCTTGAATTTAAAGGGGCACTTCACCCATTTAGAACCGGCGTTCTATCATTATAAAATCGCTATTGTAATATAAATAAATATATAAATAAATATCAGTCTAAACCAGTCTCCCCTTGGCCCATTTTTTCTCATCTAATTTTCTCCCGAAATGACGTCAAATGACGCGTTTGACGTCATTTCGGGAGAAATGACGTCATTTCGGGAGAAAATTAGATGAGAA
>OMKX01056327.1:0-11531 GCA_900302425.1 Brosme brosme
CAACATTCTGGACTAGCAACTCCACGCAGACGTGTTGAGCTTTTTATATGTATTTTTATTTAAACTATTCGTAACCCAGAGAATCCCAAATCATCTAATTAAAATTCATCTCAATATGCAAAAGTGACTAAGCAGGACATTTTTGGGTGAATTGAAAATGGCTATCAGATTTTCTAAATCCTAGTTTTGTTTTGGACCCTTCGTTTCATTCCTGCCCTTACTTTGAAACTGCCCACCACTGATTGGTCAGGTAGAACATAAGCATTTCAAACGATTTCTAACTTGTCAGCTATGACATCACTGGCACCTCCTCCCTGTCCAGCAGGTGGCGATGAAAGGCTCTTCAACTCGCCTGCCCAGTCAACTGAACAATGTGAGGTGGAAACTCCATCCACACTCCCCTACAGCCGACTCACCGACTTTGCCTGAGTCCAACAAAGTGTGGATGAGTGAATGGGTCAAATGCCAGATATCTTCCCCATAAACAACGCACATCATTTCATACATACAGACCCAATAAATAAACAATGATCAAGTGAAGACATTGTTTTTAAGTGATTTATTGTGGTCTAATTTCCAGAAATTTCAAATAGTGTCTAAACACATTTCAAACCATTTAAAAATGGGGAAGCCACAAGTTAAATATTGAGTTGGTTTGTAATCTGAATGTGAAATCAAGGAATGTCTTTTGTGTTTAATGAATAAAGCCAAGTCAAACCAGTGTATTTACTAGTGATGTCCACAATCGGAAGTGATGAGATTCACATCTTGGAATGTTTAGGGGTATTTCATTGCAACACAAGACTGGTCTCTATCACAGAGGTGTGAGAGTAGGGGAGAAGAATTATGGGCACTGCCATACCTACCGACCCATGATGAACTTAATGAGCTACACCTGTTTCATCCCTACAAATATACCTGTACGATAAAGGCCTATGCGTCCTGCTTCTGAGACAATGCCACTGTTCCGTTAATTCTGTTGTAAATGAATGCCCTGATAACAAGGTTCCCGACTCCCTGTGCTTCATTTAAAAGTAACCTATTGGAGTTTTTACAATTTACAATATGTAAAATACCACATTGTACCAATATAGTTGCCCAGCCATCTCGGAAACACATCCCAAGAATAGGCCAGTTAGGTTTGACAGTTATGTCTCAATTTCCGTGGCTGAACATAGCAGGGGATAAGTGTGGCCACAGTACCAGCTGTAGCCCCGAACACCTCCCGTGAATACAACATAAAATAACATGACAAATCACATTCAGGACAGCAAAGTTTTAAGCATGGAAAATGCAAAAACAAGGCCTGAGAGCCTCTGTACTTTCACATGAACATCCTTTAAGACATGACCAGTGATATGAATAAAACAATAAATTAAACTTGGCATCCGTTTCCATCTCTCGAGTGTTTGAGAAGTATATATGTTTTAGACTATGAGAGGTATGTTCATGCTTTCTAATCCACTGATGTGTGAGAAATACATCATTCCTGTTCAACTCTTGCTATAGAGTTGTTAATTCACGCCCGGTCGTATGCTCACAGGAGATGTGCGCACACTTAACACTTGTAAAACAGAATTCAATTATAGTGTCTCCATCCTCGCTAAGCTGTACTCTTCATTACAATGACCATATATGCCATATGGCGAGGGACATTACATAGGCACCAATATCAACCCATCTCAAAGGGCGTTAGCTTCACCAGATGGGTTGCTTGAGGTTTGTTTTGTTGGAGGTTGACGTCGTATACCTCCACAAACATCTTACTGGCTCGTAGTGAGATGAGACATCAGAATGTAGACACAGTAGCACGGGCAGGAAAGAAGGTCATACTCATGATTTCATCCCTCTCCAAGGTAATATGGGCCAAGTACCCTGTATCAGTAGAGTCAAATCAATACTGACGTGTACCCGCATTAAGGAGGCAACATTAAACAGGTGTGTTACTGAGTAACTTAAGCGTCCTAAAATATTCCATTAACATTTCAATAGAAAACGAAGCGTTTGTGATTTTTAAAGGTAGCGCAGCATGTGGGATATATGGGCGATATGGAGAGCTATAGCAGAGGCTAGATATGGGATGCTCTGGCCGGTATGTCGGATACTTCCGTATGGCTCCTGCAATATTGTCTGGGAGTATGCCAAAAAAATGGATTGTTTTTAATCACATAAATGAGGAATTAAAAATGCCCCTTTGAAATATTTCATTTTTTCATTAGACTGTATGTCAAAAACAAAATATCACCGCAGTTATGCTGTGAAAAATATATATAGGAAATGATTGGGACAATGTATTAGCCCAGCACTACCTCTGAAACATTGGTTCATGTTCATTTAGCATTACTATTCTGTACTGTACTGAATACTGTACTGTTCAAATACACTTGTGGCTAGATGAGTTTTGGTTGAAATTGGGAAGAGAGACCCTCGCCTCCCCATACAGGTCTCCTCTTTACTCCCTCAGGTTCTTTCTCCTGCTCTCTGTTCTCCTTATGGTCTCTTAGCAGAGGTTACGACCCCCATCCATATCTCCAAGCCCGTTGCTCTCAGCAGCTGCTGCAGGCCCAGCCTCTGGCCCCGTCTCCCCCCTCGTCCCTCCCCCTGTCCAGGTGGATTGTCACCCCCCCGGCCCCCGTACCGGAGGGCTGGCTCAGCATCAAAGGTTTCTGGGACTTCAACTTGTGCGCCACGGTCATGAAAATGGCCTCCACGTGGTCGCTGCTCCCCCAACTGCCACCGCCCCCCTGCGAGCTCGGATTTTTGGCCGAAGTTTCAAAGAGCGGCATGGAGTGTGAGTCGGCGAACTGCTGGGCCACGTCCGTGCCCACCTGGACCGACTCGCGGAGGTCACACTTGTTGCCCACCAAGATGCGCGGTACTTCTGTGCCCAGCGAGTGCTGCTTGCACTCCTCGATCCAGGAAGGGAGGCCCCGGAAGCTGGCGGCGCTGGTGACATCGTACACAAAGACGACAGCGTGCACGTTGCGGTAGTAGTGCTGCACCATGGACTTCCTGAAGCGCTCCTGGCCTGCTGTGTCCCAGAGCTGGACCTGGAGAAATGAGAGAAAGACAAAAAGGGAGAGAGCGCATGCTTAAATGTAAAAGGTCCAGTCATGTGCTGGTGATAGGTCACAGGGGCCACTAAAATATAAAATACCCTGGAGTATGTTCACAGTTTGACTTATGGTAATCCCCATAAATGGTACAAACGGAAGTTGTTAGGGATATAGGCCAGTGGTGGTCACCCCACACCTTGATTTTCTCGCCATCAATGTCGATGAGACGCTCCCTGAAATCCACGCCAATCGTTGCCTCGGTCTTCTCTGGAAACTTGCCGGCACAAAACCGATAGGTGAGACATGTTTTTCCAACTCCAGAGTCCCCGATCACTATGATTTTGAAGATCCGCGTGCGCGGAGGAGGAAGAGTCGTGCTAGACAGAGAGCTTGGGAATTCAGCTGACGACTCCACCCCGGCCATATCTGCTCGGTATAAACTGCTTGTCAATGATAAATGCCCTTTGCCGTCCAGATCGACCAAGTAACACCTACTATCTAACCGGAAAACGTCAAAGATGAAAGCGTAGACGCATAGAGCTGCTGCTGTTGGGAATGAGTGATACGAAACGTTGCAACGCCTGACAACAACGTCCCCCTCCCCCGTATAACATGGGACAATATGTTTCCAGCTCACTACGTACGCTCACGCTTATTGCAAATTGTAATTACATGACGATCGTCAAACCGAAAGTACCTCTTTATCTCTTCGCAGCTTCAACACCGATCAACAAACACACCTTGTACTTAGATTTGAAGCCACGTAATGCGTTACAGCAGCCGTGAAGATATCGCGAGACAAAAGCCCAAACTACGGAAAGCAATCCTCAGCGTCAACGCATGTAGGAATAATTGACCCCATAGAGATTTACACCTATGCAAGGTACATTGCATTACGCCTAGTCCAATATTATGTATGCGACCCAATGCTCATAATTATCATAATATGCGAATAGAAAACTAATAAAAGCCCTAGGGTCATTAATTAAATGACTAAATGTCACAACTAAAAGTAATAATAATTGTATGACCTAATATAAAGGACTACAATTTGTAGCGTACAGGAGTCAAAACAATTAATATTGTAAGATGTACTTTAAACTCAAATGCTAAACAAACATTTCCTGTTTAAACAGTGAAAGACGTCCCATAACCAAAGTCCGAGTTTAGTTTGCGCACAGGACTTCCGTCGACATGTCTGTAAGTAGCCTACTCTCTCATGCACCACATTTTATTGTGTATCTACATTTTTTTTAAAGATTCTTTGAAAATTCAATTACAGAACGGTCAGCATAGATAAAGAGGAATTGCTAGTTAGATAATTTCCCCCCCACATTATAGTTACAGGCCTGTTATTATTATAATATATGGAGCATATTAAAATGTGTCATGCAGTTATTATATCAGAGTGCATAATAATGGTCTTTAATAAATCAATATCATGCTACATGTTTACCACAATTGTAACCCCTAACAATAAGATATTGTATAGCCTACAGATGTATGACTCAAACTGTAATGCAGATCATTTTACACATTGAACCCAGCATCTGCTTATTAAATACAAATTCCAAGATCTAAGACTTAAACTGAGATTGTAGACAATATAAACGTATTTAACAATATCAGACTCAAACCAAGCATGTTAACATATAGCCTACACACAACATAGATACATATTATCATATAATCTGTCATGACTGAATCCAATATGAACGTATTTGTCTTATCTGGATACAGGTCCCAGTAGGACTGGAGCTGTCTCCCTCTCCCCAAGGCCTTGAGGAAGAGTATGGAACCCTCTTCACATCTGCCTCCTTGCTCTTCCTCCATCAGCTGGTGTCCAAGTTTGACAATGAGGTGGAGCAGGTTAGGACCAATCAAATCAATATATAGCAATTGTATACAGTAATAATGAAACCATGATGATGCCACACTCCACCTAGTGGCTTTAACTGGACTCCTCCAGACCAAGGACACAGGGGGGTGGTGTTTGAAACCAGTTTATTGGGAGGTTTGACAGAAAATGATACACGAGATGGTGCTCCATGTTGCCATGCAGGAGATCTCCCAGAGATTGTGTTGTGATGGCTGGTTTAACCTGTGCACACTGATTACTCAATGCACAACAGGTGTGCAGCCTCACCCAGCCCCAGAGTCCAATCAGTCTGACTCAGGCCAGGTGAGGCTGCCTAACCAGCCATCATCCACACACACTCCACAAATAATAACATACTGTTAGTAAATTTAGCTTTATTACTAACTAAGTTCAAAAGGAGGAAGCGAGACAAAAGTACTGCATAAATAATATCATACAGTCTCAGTTTCTATCTCATTTCTGATTCTTATTCTAGATTTTGTCTGTGTCTTTTGGGACGGACCCTTATGGCAATTCTCCTCTTATATCAGAACCAGTTCTATATCAATAATTAATAGATAAAGTCCAAGTTGTGGTAGGTGAGGTTTCTGTTGTCAGGGCTCATAAACGGTATGGCTGAGGCTCGTTGCACAGCAGAACGTTGGGTGAATGGTATCTCTGCCTTGACCAGGTGGCCAAACTGCTACTATTGCTTTGACAGAAGCAGACTGGTGGTTGGATTATCGCTATCCTTTGGTACGTTGTTTGACAGTCCTGCATAAGATAAAAGGCAAACGCAAAGATGATGAATTGAAACATAGGGAATTGCTTTATTGTTGTGACGCATACTTTAATTGAAATCCATTTTGTTGCTGATGCCAAGGGCAACTGGGTTTGTGGCAAAATCAATCTCTGTATATTCTTCACCGGCGTCGCTGCTCTGGCCACTCTTCAGAACAGATTGGCTGGTGGGTAACGGCATGTCATCGGTGATGGCTGTCAGCTACAGCTGGAGCAGGGCGCAGTGCTAGAACAGCTATGAGCTTTGATAGATCAAAGCAAATTTATTAGAGAAGTTACATTTGTAATTTTCTTTATTTATATGCGCAAAATAAGTAACAAACTGTTTTATATTTAAATAATGAAAAAAGTTGTGAGGGTGAACTATAAACCAATTTGAGCTCATTTCAAAACACACACAAAAAAAAAACTTTAACATCAAAAAGTAATTACTACGACTGATATTGTTTTTCCCCCCCTGGCTTCTTCTTTGTATTTGTTCTGTTGATGTGGAAATCTGCTCCCCACTCCTGCGTATCCGTACTGACGTGTCCAGGTGCTGCGGCTGAGGGTGTCCAGGAAGGCCCACTTGGACACGTCCGGCGAGCTGCCTGGCTTCTCTCAGGCCACCAGCCACATCCGGGACGACCCGTCCTGGAAGGTGCTACCGGTGCCCCCCCGGCTGCAGAGGAGACACGTGGACGTAGGAGACATGGCGCCTTGCGATACTCAGCGTCTCATCCAAGCTCTGCAGTCTCCGGCGCAAGGCCTGCAGGTGAGGCTTGAAACGGGCCGAGGCCATGCAAGAGCCCATAGGCAAGATCATTGTATGTAATAGATGGTAGCAGTAGCTGGGGAGGATCTCTAGATTCAGAACATCAGGGAGACATCGTGACTGTTCACCGTGTATTCACGCAGAAGCTCTTGCAAATGCATCAGCAATGCAAAATGTTTTTTTCCGATTTAAGTTTGTTTTGCAAAAACATACATTTTTAAATGTATCCCTTGTTCTGAACATTCTATTTTCTTTGCTTTTTGGCAGATTGACTTTGATGATGGAAACTGCCCGACATTTTACAACCAAATTAAAGGCATTAATAATGTATGCAAAGTGGTACACAACCAATTCCCCAGTAAGTTCATATTGCAATTGAGTGAATGTTATGTTCTGATTTCATGCTAGTATGAGGTAATTGCTGTTCAAACAACATTGATAAACAACCAGCATAAGAGCATGTCCCACCATTTGAAAAGGGTCTCTTCATTACTCTCCTCATTCTCTATCTGCAGATGTCCCGGCCATTTCCCAGGCCCCGGTGCTCATGCTCCGGCCCCGTGCATGGAATATGGTGGAGCACAACATGCTGGTAGCTGGAGTCCTTTTCTCTTGAATTATGAAATGTTGAATCAGCCTCAGATCCTCTGGCAGGGATGTTACGGTCACCATTGCAATGTGTAGATTTTGTTTATTTTAGTGTTAAACAGCATTTAAAATGTAACAAAGTGAATAGAAATATAAACTATTCTTGTGATATATCCTTGAAGAGGTGATCGTTCTGAGTTAGTCTTGCATGGCGCTTTGTCTCCAGGTCAATGGGAAAGAGGTGCCTGGGCCTCTGTTTGATTTCGGACTCCTGATGTTTCACTGTGGAAAGGCCCTTTATAACAGCAAGAGTGGACCCTTCTTCTACCTGTCTAAAGTAACACACACACACACACACTACTCTTAAGCTTTATATAAAGTGAATTAAAATGTATCATTCTCTATTGAAATGCTTTTCCATCCATCTTCCATCACCTGCATCTTTCTTTCCACATTTGTCCTTCAGGTAGAGAGTTTCATGGAAGCCAGATTATGGAATAACATATTCCTTTGGGCACAAGATCAGGTTTGAATCCATTTCATCATAGATGAATTAAAGTAACCCCAATATCGATCAAACTAGCATTTCTTTAGATCTTTAAATCTTTTTTTTACTCTATTTTCTATAATCTATTTTTTACTTTTGATACGAGATTCAAATAACTGCTGGTCCATTACCTTTGGTTTACGGTACAGATTGGTATTTTTGTATTTATATACTATATATATACATGAGCACCAATGTAGTCATTATTTAATTCTTTAGTATGAGCCGTATTATGGGTGTATACCTGAGCAGCGTGTTTTGCAGCTAGGGCTTCCACCTGGGAGCATCAAGGCCACCGTGCTGATCGAGAACGTCCTGGCCACCTTCGAGATGGACGAGATCCTCTATGAGCTCCGGCAGCACTCGGCTGGACTCAACTGCGGCATCTGGGACTATTCTGCCTCCTTCGTCAATAAGTTTGGTGAGTGTTTTGTGAGCATGTTTTTGTCTGTAATTGCAGCGTGGCTGACGAAACACCAATAGGCGTTTATGAATACTGTTAAAATAACAGCCTAAGTGGACGTGGCGTCCATCTCTGACAAGTTCCCTCCATCGTAAAGGCTGTTAATATTGTTTTAAAAAGAACTATTGTTTTCAATTAGAAATGCTTATCTTTTAGTTTTTTGTTGAGCTGAGAATTTAGGTTTTGTTGTAAAGGAATAAAAGAACAATCTTGGTAAACGTGTAACGGTTTGTGGGCTCTAGTTATATTTCAGTGTCTCCTACAGGACACAGAGAGGCCTTCCTCCTCCCCGACCGCAGTAAGTACGTCAACATGGAGAAGCGTTTCCTCCGCAGCTACATGGACCTCCTGGTGCAGACGTGTCACCGGCGCGGAGCCCTGGCCACGGGGGGCATGGCCGCCCCCCTGCTGCCGCCGCCGGACCGCCACGCCTACCAGACGGTGCTCGCCAACGTCACAAGGTTAGCGGCTATTGTATGAGTATAAGAAGTGTAACTGTGGGGTGAGAGTTGTATGGTTAGTTTTACATGTAGAATGGATCATTTAGTTTACTTATTCAGCTACAGCCAGTGGCCCCATGTTAATTCATCAGCCTGCTAGTCAGTGATGTTGGGTCATTTGTTAAGTGACCATCTAGATGGCGGTACAATAGAACACCTTCGAGTTTTAATTATGCTTATGTATTCAATATGGACATATTGAGTTCATCATAGTAATGACTTAATTAGACAAACAACTCAAGCAGTGCTTAATAATGAATATCCAGCAATCGAAAAAGAAAACCTGAAAGAACTTCAACTCGGTAATCCACAAGAGGTTCCATAATGTTCTCATCACACTCATCCATCAGGTTGAAACTGCTGGAGATCAAGGCTGGCGTGGATGGGTTCATGGTGTACGACCTGAAGCTCATCCAGCCCATGCAGAAGGTGAGTGTTGGCTTGTTTCTGATCAGCCAGTCTGGTAGCCGCTGCACAGCCATAATCATGAAAGCCCCACGGCCTCTTTCCCTCTCCAACCAGCTCTTCCAGCAGCACACTGGAGGAGATAACCAGCTTCACCAAGTACGAGATGATGTCAGGGTGACACCGGAGGACCTGGTGTGCATGCCAGCGGTGGGTTAGGGTTAGCTTACAAAGTCTTCAGAACCAGGAGTCACATCCTTAAGAGGTCATGAATGTTTGAGGCTTGTGCATTTAGGTTTTGCCTAGCTGCATTTTAGGAAATTTATGAGATGACATTGACGGAACCCGGAATACACAGGGCTGAGCTAGCCTCTTAATGATCTACTGGGTTATTTAATATCTCCCTCACACACAAGGGTATGGACTCCAAACCACTCTAGTAATGGTATAACCCCATCGTTGGCACTTGACACCCATGCTATGAAAATACTTTTGGAAACCATATTTTCAATTTGGTCATCGACTTTTTTGCTTATTAAGCTGTGAGACCTGGGCAAGGAATGCAGAATTCAGACACATTGTTGTGAATCTTGGCTTATTATTATGATCAAGCACAGCATGGGTTGAGGTTGTGTGTTTATGTCTCCCTAACAGGGGGGCGTAACTCTCCATGGGTTAAAGTACAACATTGGTGTTGGCATCCTATTCATTCATGCTTGGCTGTCAGGTAAGCACACACTACTTTCCTCAGCGTTATAAAGTTAGTCTTCTTATACTGTAACATGCTTAAGGTGGTCAATAGATGAATAGCTTAAACTGCCTCTGCACCTCCACATCTATGCCCTATTCCCAGGGAACGGCCATTTCTTCTACAGAGGCCAGGTCGAGGACTCCGCCACAGCAGAGATCTCCAGGTCACAGGTGAAAAATAGCCCTTTTCTTACCCGATATAGGACTGATAATCTTTAACCATATATTTATAAGCATGACAGGATTTGCTCAACATTGCTCCGCCCTATACCCCCGTTTAATGAAGATTGAAAATCGAATTAACCATAATGGACAAACACCTGTTTTTCTGATGTAATTTGTATAACATTTGGACTCCTAACACTTCTTCAGCTTTCATACTTTGCATACATTCCTAGGGAGCTGTTTGAAGCCATGACTGACTGAGTGTGTGTGTTGTTAGGTGTGGCAGTGGATCCGCCACCAGGCACAGCTGGAGGACGACAAGAGGGTGGTGACGCGGACCATGGTGGTCCAGCTCACCCAGGAGGTCATGAAGGAGCTGAAGGAGGTCACTGCCTGTCAAACCGTGAGGTAGGAAACATCACCTTCAAACACAATGCCATATCGTGTGCATGACACCCAGGCCAATAGGAAAAGCACAGGCTTTCTTGGCTCTAGTAAGTTAAAGAAAAGGTGTAGGATAATAACATGGCTCACCTATGAATCACATAGTTGAGCTAAGATATCCCTTATTGGCTGTAGTTGGTGCTTCATCTGATGATTTTGCTCTCATGTGCTTCAGGGCTGAAGAGAGGTTGCAGACCGCAGCAGAGATGTTCCTCGAGGTGGTTCTGAAACGGGATTTCCCAGAGTTCCTCACCACTTACTTGAACCTAGACCATACCTTCCTCAGCTCCCAGGCCCAGCGTGAGAATGTGGCCAGTGGTGCGCTCATGTCCAAACTCTGAAGGTAGAGTCTCAGTCTCGAGGGGTTACTCATATGCAAAAGCCATATTGGCGGCCTAATTCCCTTACTAAGCAGGAAGCCTTCTTGAAATTGAACAACGGCATATGGACTTCCAGTACTGGAAATAAAAAAATAAAAAAGATGTTTTTTCTTGGTTGAGACTTGGTCATTTTAGACATCTGGACTCAAAGATAAAAGGATTATCCCTCAAAGACACTCCCAATTTACACAAGAACACAATTGGTATCAGATTACGCAAATACTGCTTTTATTTAATGCATTTAGTCAGTTTTGATAAGATATAAATTACCTTTTTTTAAAAATGTGAGAAGCAGACGTACCTACAAGGACATTGTGTGAAACACAGGAGCGCTAGAAAAAAATCTAAACTGTGTTTTACAGAAGCCAAAACCTCCAGTCATCATCCACTTCCCCGCGGTCCGGTTCCCCTCCCCGCGGTCTGGTTCCCCTCGGTGCGGTTCCTTCCCCTCGGTCCGGTTCCCCTCCCCGCGGTCCGGTTCCCCTCCCCGCGGTCCGGTTCCCCTCCCCGCGGCCGGGTTCCTCTCCCCACGGTCCAGTTCCCCTCCCCGCGGTCGGGTTCCTCTCCCCACGGTCCGGTTCCTCTCCCCACGGTCCAGTTCCCCTCCCCACGGTCCGGTTCCTCTCCCTATACCGTTCAAGTCTTCGCTCCCCAGAAAGGAAAGGGGGGAGCCGTTTTTTGTTGTTTGTTTTTTTTTCTTAAAAAAAGTAAAATGGGCCTCTTATCTTTCTAACGTTGCTGTACCATCATGTCCGTTGTGGCGTTGCTTTCCCCTTCCCCCGGTGCTCAGTCCGTTCGTGTCAGTGCAGTGGGGGCGATT
>OMKX01056328.1:0-14181 GCA_900302425.1 Brosme brosme
ACATTGGTGCCCGTCCCAATCGAAGGCCTTCCATAGTCCCTCCTAGAAGAGGACCCTTCGCTACTAACGAGGAGGAGAACTTCATCGCATTAGACATACAAGACGACAGCTGAATCTACTAAATACATTCAAATTGAATGTCATCTTTACCCTGCATTGAGACATTTGGACGTGGTCTCTGATGAGAGGAGAGATGGTTATCTGTCGCCGCTGGAGGGCAATTTTATAAATTCATACATTGAAAATGTTAAATGGAGTCCCGTGGGCCAAAATGATAGCGGTGTAAATTTCATTAAACGTTTATGTCCCCCAGCCATCAATTTGACTCGAGCAATAAAAGGGCCTCTTTTTTTTACGGCTGTCCTGGGTATTCATCCACAACATCGAGCTGAGAAGGGAGATATGTACATGTTGACCAGAGCTCTGAGAGCCCCTTTCAGAGAGCAGCCCTCCCACTCACGGTCGTCGTCCGTGTGAAGCTTGGCCTTCAGCTTTTCCATCTTCCTCTCGTCGCGGAGCAGAGTCCTGTCCTTCTTCAGCGTGCCCGTACCCTCCTCCTTCTTCTCCTCCGTCAGCTCCTGAATGACGGAGTACTCCTCGTAGTTGGTGATTCCTGGAAGGAAGGAGCAGAAGACGCTTTTTCAAAATAAAGGCCCCATTGTCAGAAAACAATGGGAGCGCCGGAGATAAACCAAAACGAGGCACAAAAAGGCCCCACTTCAATCCCCAATAAAGACACGCGCCAGACGCACGTCAGCATCCAATTTAGCTTGGTCCTTGGCCAGGGCCGTTTGAAATACACGGCTGAAGGGAACACTTCCACGACAAGTGTGCCTGGCACAGATTCTCCGCCTATTCAGTAATGCAGTTCAACATTGCCTTATTCTGCGGGGAAAAAACAAGCTGCATTGATGTTGATAAGTAATGCCCACCAAGGGCTGTACAAAAAAAATAT
Source organism: Brosme brosme (assembly GCA_900302425.1). Taxonomy (NCBI): domain Eukaryota; kingdom Metazoa; phylum Chordata; class Actinopteri; order Gadiformes; family Lotidae; genus Brosme; species Brosme brosme. The sequence goes on from OMKX01056328.1 coordinate 956, forward strand.
ATCGAAAGCAAACCCCAATGCACTGTTCGTATTTACCACAGGATTTGGTGCTCCGTGGACAGAGTTAAGAGCCAAGACACCGCATAGAATATAATGAAGCGTTTGCCAAGGACCTAAAAATACCACAGAGGATGAATAATTGAACCCTAGGATGTGGGTTGACTAGAATAATGTGCGGCGCATAGAGGGAGGGAAATTACTCACCGATTCGGCTGCATATGGTGACGAGCAGTTCCCCCACCGTCTTCGAGTCGTCCACCATGATGGTCTTCACCGCGCCGTCCAACATCTTAATCTTCTGGGGCCTCTGCTTCTTCTTGTACTCCAGAACATCCTGACAGAAAGAATGAACAGTGACACGGAACAACACAAATGAACAATACCTCTGAGTCAGTGAGTTATGCTCTGGGACTAAGCCAGGGATAAATGATGTTGATGTGATGGTTCTCCGTCCAGGACCGTCCCCCCTGTTCCTACCCCGTTTCGGAGCATGTAGTAGTCCAAGGTCCGGCCTGACTCCAACCAGATTCCTTTTCTCGGGTCGTCGTCGGACAGGAAGAGGCCGTAGTCGGAGGCTGGAAACATGAAAGAATCGGGTGCGTGTTCATGCTTCATCCATCAATGCATTTCTCCACGTGAAGCAGCAAAGGTGCATGGAGACGGCCTCTGGTACCTTGTCCGCTCTGTGCCTCCGGTACCCTCTCTCTGATGATCCGGCAGGCGTCGTACACGGGCGTGGACGGCTCGAACTGCATGGTCTTCACCACGTTGCACTGGCGCACGCAGATCTTGAGTGACAGGGCCACCATTTTGGCGTGTGGTATATCAGCCTCGCCAACCTGCACACCTGGGGTACAATGACAGGAGGGAGTTATGCAAAATGGATACTTAAAATACATCGAGTTGGCACAAAGTGCAACATTTCCATAAACCCCAGGGACACCACGACTTTATGCAAATAGTTATGTCATAAAAATCCAATGAGAAAGCAATGGAGGTTTGTATTTTAATATGAAAACGATATCTGTAACCGGTGATGTAACCAGAAAAACATTTCCAAAAAAAAGGCTCCAAAAGACTTATCGAAGAGGAAGTGTTTTAGAAGAGCCTTGAATCAATAAGCTGCCATTTCATCCCCGCTGGCGTAAAATGAGGAGTCTGTGTAATCACTTCATCATAACGGCGCGCTTATCCGAGGTGTAACAAGGTGCGCAACGTACCACTTCAACCAAAAGGAAATTGTAGCCTACTCTAATTGCCAGGAAAAATAGGAGAAAAGTCACAATAGTAGGGGAAATAACCGGTTGTGAAATGGTCTCTCTCCTCTGCCGTGTCCAGTCGCACACAGCAGACAAGGCACTGAGATAAGCCATTGGCTGTTTCCTCACTTGAGGTAATTGGGGGGAAAATTCATCTACCGGTAGTCTTTAATCTTCTGCACAAAAAAAAGTGCCAGCACAATGCATACTGCATTGTAATTGTTCTTCTTGCCAAGTGCTATTGTACTTGGCACGGACGGCAGGGAGGATAAACGGGGCGCGAGCTGTTCAAACGGAACCGTCCACAGCCCCGTGTATCAACAGTAAGTCTAGCCTTTTCCATTGTAGAACTGCATTGATTGTACCTCTACAGCTGTCCCCTTCACAGACAAATGACATGTAAAAAAACGTTAAATATATAAACTTTAAAGTGCTTACATTAATAAAATACATAACTGGACCACAATTCTTCCCAATCAAGCTCCCATGATTGCATTAGAACATAAAAAGGAGCGTTGCAGAAAAAGGACAGCCAGGAGCTGATAAAAGGATGAGTGTGGTGGGTTTCATTTCCACCCGTGTGTCCTACGGCCGATGTGATTCCATTACATCTGCATCTGTCTCTGTCACTTAGCACGCAGGGAGAGGAATTGTAAGGTCAGGAGGTGATGATGGGTCACGATGCGGTTGGAAAAAACCCGCCCTGGTTGAATCAGAGGTGTAATTGGTGTGCAGGACGAGCAGAGAGTGACCTTGCAATCTTGTCATTAAACTAGAGACTATTGATGGACACTAGCAGCAGACCAATCCAACAATAAAATATAATATAATATACAAAAATATATAGAATATATAATAATTCTGAAGTCGTGATTGGTGCTGTTAGCAGAAAAAATGAACAGACTCCTTCTTAAATAAATACACAGAAATATTGGATGTTCCTGTACTAAGTTGAAATTCTCCATGGGAACCGACTGTGGACGAGACTCCCGGCCTGTACACACCTTGTCATCACGATTCAACACACAAACCAGCTCCTCTTTCAGCAGCAGCCGCCGCTGTTGGAGAATATCGCACACTTCCCTCTAAGCCAGAATCATGAATGAGCAGGTCTGCTGTGATTGTGATTTTTCCATGGATGGCTAAAGCCTGCGAGGGGATCTCTGCGCTGCCTGCGATCCGCTCCACGCCAAGGCACAGACACTCACACAATGCAGGGCACATAATGGCACTGCATGGGCTCCGCTGCTCGCAGCCAGCGGAGAAGGAGCCCCGCCGCAGCGCTCTCATCGCAGGGCCTCCGGCCCCCGTGCAGTCACAGGCAGCTGGAGAGCTCCAGCTGGCCGCACCGCAGGCTACCGGCTTGTTAAGATGAAATACAAAATCAAAAAAGTCCAGAAACACATGGACGTGTATTTGCACACAGGGGTACCGCATTGAAGATGTCTAAACCATAGGTGTACCCTTTTTTCCGAACATTTAATAGCAAGAAGCGACAGGTCAAGGATCTGCGTAGGATTCTTGCCCACCAGGCCTACCAGATTTACACTGATAAGGACGGGTGTAAAATCAACGTCCAACAATAGAACCACGGTATCTTTAATTTTCCGTTGTGCGTAGAAATCAGACCTTCTTAAAGGGAAGTAAGAGCAGGCAGAATGAATCGACTGGAGGGGATCATTGTAATCCCGCTAATCTTACAGGTTTGAGAAGGAAGCTTTTACTTCTTCCTCGCCACGGCTCTTGCAGCGAGCGCCAGGCTCACCGAAGGGGGCTCCTCATTAGCTTAGCCTTCAAGCATCGCTGGAACTATCTCAGATGGCACATGAGCCACAGCTCAGGCCTGTTTATCATGGGTCCCAGTGTGTGTGTGTGTGTGTGTATATATATAAGACACACAAAACCTCGACTAATGGCTCATCGCGGGTGCAGCAGAGCGCCTCCTGCATTGGATTACATTTGTTTGCCAGTCCAGTCGATGTGCTCTGAAAATGGCCGCAGAGTACAGCTTGGAGGGCCGTCTGAACACGGAGAATTCAATTGAGGCCAAGGAAGGCAGGAGCCATCTGGAGGGGTGACGGTTCTAATGAAGGAGTGTAATAATAATACACAGCAGCAGCCTGGAGAGAAAAAACCACTGGTCTGATTACCAGAGCAGTCTGTCACGCCCCGACCAAGGGAGACTTGTTCAAAAGGACATGCGCAAAGCCAGGCCGGCTCATCACGAGGGCTTCTTCCAGAACGCTCCCCGTGCATGAACATGGCGCCCGCTTCAGAATAAGGAAGATAAGGGTCCTCGTTTGCGACTTGTAACATTTCCCTGCACATGGTGGAGTTTGATGGCGACTGCTTGCTCGGCGGTTTTGGTCTGTGTGGGTATGAGGAAACGAACAGGCAGAGGCTACAATCAGCAGGAAAATGAAATGTCTTAGCTCCATGGTTAGAAGACACCCACGGCCATGCCTCCAGCTGGACCAGGGTAAACAAGCCCCCACAGCTGCTTGGCGTTTGTCAGGGAAGCAAAGTCACTCTACAGCAAAGCGTTCCTCGTGGTTCGTAGTAGCGGCATATTGTGATGCATCATTTCAGGAAAACACATAACAGCACTTGTGCCCTGGAGATTCCTCAATTACGGCTAACAAGGAGACGAACACGGTGCGTGAGTGAGCACACTGATGCATATTCAGGTGACTGATTCCTGCAAATGACAAAAGCACTCCGTGGCCGTGTTGGGACAGGAATGAAATGATCTTAGGTGATGATCGTATAACAAAATACTGTGTGTCTCACTGCAACTAACTCAATTCCCCTTTATCAAGGGAAATGTCAGGCTATTCATTTAAACAATACATTTTCAAATGAAATGTACAATTCAATTGTACCTGCTTTGAAACTGAAGCACAGTTTGTAAGGAAGGGTGGATGGAAGGCTTTCTCTAAACCAGCACTAGCCCAAAGGCAGTATAATAGCAAACTACCCTCCAGATAAGCACATCAGCTAGATATTTGGAAATGGGAAAATATTTCAAGACTAGAGCTAAAAGATCAAAACTAATCTCTGGTAAAATAATATTGAGTGGCGATAAAACTGGCGAAGACATTGAGCCTTCTACTACAGGACTGCAACTAGCTTCAAATGACAGCTGAACCCTCTAAACCTCCAACGACCTCACATCTGTATACCAGGAATCTCGACCTTACAGTGACTGGCCTAGTATCACGTCAACTACCATTCAAAAAAAAAGTATAACTATGCATGCCGAACCCCGTTAAAATGTGTGAGCACGCATAACCCTGATAACATTGATTGGAGACCTCCGAATAAATCCATCCTCAGCAGAACTCTGGGTGGCGGAGCACCGCAGGATGAAAGAGTGTGTTTACTGAAAACATGCTAATGAGCTAAATGTCTGCTCTACTCTATTGCTTTAATCCTCATCTCCTCTCCATCTAGGGAATACGCAGCATTAGCCTCTTACAGCGCTGTGAATGGAAGCATGAGCGGTTTCCTGCAGGTCTAGGTAACGCCCCAGTGGGCCTGCGGTGAAAACACACACAAGCTCACCGTTTAATGCCTGGCCCGAAGGGGTGACGGCCTGGGAGCGGAAAGTCCGCCCAGAAACTACAGGTCTGGTTACTCACGTCCATCAAGGACAGGATGGAGTACGTATCTGGTTGGGAGCCAGGGGAAGCGGCGGGTACCCGACATCGCTTCTAAGTGCCTTTGGGCAAGGCAGAACATGGACACGAAAGATGCAGGGAAAGATAAACCCCTCCTGTTCCCTCTCTTGTTGAGTAAGTAAATACGACGTTGCTTCACGTACGTCGTATCTGGCTGTGCAATTTTTCGACTGGCTGGCTACTGGTAGAACTGGCGAACACACTGGGATGAAGTTCAATTCCACCTGCACGTCGGAGAGAGAAGCACTGCCGCAGCACGCCCGAGGTGCTAATCTGAGGTGTTGATTGGATTCAGAAAGTTATGCACTGCATTCAACACCTCACACATGAAGCAGCCTATTATCCATCACACATCACACTCAAACATCTGAGAGATAAGATTGTTGATTTGAAAAGTTAAAATAACCTTATTGATCATCTGATCGATCAGCTCATGAGCATGTATCACCGAGCTCGTTAACATATATCACATGATTACATTGGTAATGCTTGAATGTGTACTGGGTGTACTTTTCCTATCAAGACGTCCCTGTCCCTCTTCTCCTCGTCGTGCATTGGAGGGTAAATGAATGCCAATAATAATCCACACTATATTTTTGTTATTTGAATAGGTACTGTAAATCGCTTCAGCCAATTCAGCTGAAACCAAAGATGTGAATTGGTATTTTGGTCTGGCAGTTATGTATTTTTACAAGAAATAATTCTATCCACAGGCTATAAATTGCTTGGAATACAAGGCATTGGTAATCCTGTGCATTAAAGTGAAATGGTTAAGACAATAGTAGTCTGTCCAATTCAATAAACCCCTAACCATCCCACACCAGTCACACATTATGGAGAAGCTTTATGTTTTTTGCTATTAAATGGTACAAACGCACAGCAATTACAAATGGCATTCTTGTCACAAGAAGGAATAGATTAAGCTCTCTTACTGCATGGCTTTAATATCAAGCTATGAACATGAGCCAACCACGCAGCAGCAGATGACCCCAAACAGAACATTTCCATCTGAATCAGGTATTTGCTGGTTCATACACAAAATGCAGCATCTTACAACCCAACATTCAAAAAAATGCTAATTCTTGAGGATAAAACGGTTGGATGACTTGAAAGATAAATTGCATATGGCTGAGCAGAATAAGTTATCTTGGATGAAATATTTATTACACTCAAGGGTTTACTCTCCTCCACCCAAAAGCAACAATATATCAGCCAGGGAGCGAGGCGACTGGTGGCCGGGGTACTCGTCGTTGGTGGTTGAGCCGTGAGACGGATGCTAGATCCGTCTCAAACATAAGACTACTCCACCATTAAGCGTTTCTTCACCATCAACGCCATCTGTCCAAAAGAAGATCATTTTACAGATCCTTTTATTTCTCCATCTGTTTTTTTCTTGTGCGGTGCTTCTTATACCGACGTAAGTGTAAGATAGTATGGTTTGATGTAGAAACCAAAGGTTTTAGCTGTAAAAAGGTTTCATTTTCTACATTTCAAGATAATTGAATATACACCAAACATGTATGCTAAAAAAAACAACATACGGTCATGCGAGTAATCTCTTGCAATTCATATTGAATCAATCAATTATTACTCAATTACTCAATAATTATTTTCATCAACCAAATAGAAGCTCATGAATTACTAAGCAGGTGATTTAAAACGGATCGCACCACTTTGCATCGCCGTGGTACACCAGCTCTTCTAGAAGATCTATCACCAGAGCTACGTGGGTGGCAGCAACACGAGGAGCGCTCTGTCCACATGCCCTGTTAGTGGGGACTCTCCACACACAAGATGCACACAGCTAGCATTTAGATTTGAGCTCCATCTTGGCGCGTTGCAGAGAGTCTCCGGAGGGTTTTCTAGATAACAAGCCATCAAATACTGAGGAAAACATTTGATTTGTTGCGCGTTGTAAAATATATAGCCTGCATCTGGCTCTGCCATTGGAACAACCAATTGGGTGTATGATCAAAACTTTTTCCTAACCATCTAAGTGTCAGTTTCAGCCGAAGTCTGACTCACTGAGATCATCAGCTGCATGATGAGATGTGTCAGTAATCATGTGAAACTGTGGAGTCTACACACTGTGCAATACACGCAGATGGAGATCTTCTTCAATATATTGACAATCACTTGGCTACTAATGCTACTAATACTAATGCGTTATTTAGATCTTCAACATGAAGACAATTTTTAATACAATTTGTCTTTGCAGTTTGTAAGGTTTAGTCGCTTTAAATACAATACTATTTAAATATTTATCAAATGAACCAGGCCTAGAATGTAAGGTGGGATCAGAATCTGTGATGAACAGAATACTAAATCTGTGTAAAGAAGTAGCTCAACAAGCCATGGTTCCAGTTTATGTATCCGTGTCTCATCAAATTAAAACAGAAATATCTCACGAGGTTCTTTTATACCATTTGACAAGATGGCTTAGCCGGCAGTAGCAGGCATATTTACCCGTCAGAAGAACAATATTTGTATCCATTAAAATGTATCATGTCGGGGGACAATGAGATTATTCTGCAAAGTGAAATCAAATTACGGTCAATGCTCTTCCAGCCATATCCGGGAAACCAGCAGGCAGGCTCGGAGAAGATGCCTTTTGGTTCCATCTTTGTTATGCTGTTATCCCGTTATTTTCTCGTCATTATTTACCGACCACACACACACAGCACTGTCATTCAATTATAATCATTAGGATATTTATTTTTCAAATCAGTTGAAGTCCTTCGTGTTGCACAACGTTTTCTTTCGGTATTATGAGATCAGCAAAGCTAACAACGTGTACCGCCATCCTTTGCCACTGTGGAGAACACCAAGAGGGCACAATATTTATGAACACAAGATAGATTAATCGAATGAAGCATTTACAACAGACACACGCACGAACACGCGCACAAACACAGGCACACACACACACACACACACCAGCGTAACATGTTTTTCATTCACATCTGTAGTCATTATGGATGATCCTGCAGTGGGCTGTAAGCAGCAGCACTAAACAGCATGCTCACAGCTCCCACGACACCCACATAAATCCCGCCTTGAGGGTCATGTCTACTAAATCAGGTGACTGCAATCTCCTGTCCAGGCGTCCTCTCTCTCGCCCGGCACTACTGAGCCACATGCAGGACTACACAGTCCCCCCCTAGGCCTCTGTAGTCTGCCTCCTACTACCACCTGATACTGGGAGGCTGATGACAGTATCAGGAGCAGCGGAACAGAACATACACTGGCTGCACTCCAAGGTGTTGTGCTCTGACGGGTCTGGATGAGTGTTGTATCCACGACGACGTGTTGGATCAAACAATGACATAGTTCATAGATAAAACAATTAAAGAGAATCGATGTGGGCTTCTTTTTTTGTTTTATCGCTTTTTTGTCACTCCAAGAACAAATAGCACACATTCATTGAGTGGCTAAGCATCACAGACGTTTGCAGCTTTTTGTTATTTCCGGTGAAACATTAAGAGGTGTGCAGTTTGATGGATCATTTGTTGGCTCAGTGACACCTGGTAGCCCATCTATTATTGAAGTGTGCACAGGAAGGAAGTACAAAATTCTCTCGGCGGAGCGCTGAAGAGGTTCAGGGAGAGGCCGTGCCTGTCGGCCCGTTCAATCCTGGTCAGTGAGCCCTGCTCACAGTCGCTTGGCTGCTGACATCATGCCCACCTTTTCCTGGACATATAAGGCTGGAGGGCAGCCACAGCCAAGTCCTCCCCAGCTGCCCTCCCCCGTTTCAAGGTCAGCTTCATGGAGGATGAGCCGCCTTTCAAATGTCACGTGCAAAAGGTCAGAGATGGCTTCCGCAATTTAAGGCTGCTTTTTTCTGGTGAACCATTTTGATGTACAAACAGGGTTTCCTTCAAGGGCTGACCACACATTTTCTTTTGCAGTTGCAAATGGCAACCCCTGGAGTAAAAGTAGAAGGAATTGGCAGTGAAATGTCACTTGGACAGTATTTTTAGTTTGAGCAAGAATTTCTGGATGCAGCATTCAAAAAATGAACCCTTGTTGCTAACTGTTAGAGGTAGAGGGGGGGCAAAATACCTTCTTTGCTGTCTTTAATCGAGGCGGATGAAATGTCGACTTCAACAAAAACTGGCAGCAACCGAGCGAATGAGCCCTAAAACAGCTTTAATAGAACAGACGTTATAGCAGAACCGTGCTCTCTTGTCAGACAATTCATCATTAGAAGCAGGTTGGCAGGTTTTACGTAAATAAAAGATTAAAGAGAGTAACGGGCGCGGTATTCAGTGCATGTGAATGCACAGGAGAGGGGGAAATAACGGCGGGTGAAATCCCAGCACTATAACTCTCTGAATAGCAGACATTTCACTGCAGCCTCTTACAATTCCTTTTAAGGTGGTTTGAAGGACAACAACGTTCTCTAACCCAAAAGGCTTCAAGTGAAAGTAATTGTTTGCCCAAGGACAGATCACCTGAACAAAATCACTCAGAATGTAATGGGGCTGTTAATTAGCCCCTGGTGAATTCCTGGACGATGCTATTCTCCCCGTACAGAGCTAGCCCAAAGCTTATCATATCAGCAGGACAAAGGCTAAAGAGATAGCGCTCTTAATTTGCAACCAAGAGCCCCAACTCCAAAACGATTTCTTATTAGCCAAAAGCGGAGCCGAGATTAGCAATATTCTAGTACATTCTTTGTACTAGAATATTAACAAACGTCTCTATTTAGCTTCTTTTTCGCTTTCTTAGCCTTGTTCATTCAGCTAGAACTACGTTTATTGGAGAATAAAACAACAAGCCTGGAAAGCTGTATACGACCACAGGGCCTCAACCAACACATCAAACAACACTGGTTCCTCCCCGGTGTGAGGCCCAGAGACAATTTGGCAAGAATGTCTTTCAAAAGCTAGTCCAGATGTGTCAGATGACCATATTTGATATTAAGACGTCCCATAATGCAGTCACTCTGTGAAAGCCACAACTGATTATATCCGGTCTTCAATCATTGCCTCCCCTCTAAAATGTGGGCGAACACAAAATACATTTGGTGGCCAAAAGTAAACATTAAACCCAGCAAACACCAGATTGTGATTACATTACAATTCCAAAGCCCTCGCCTGCATGCATGCATATGCATTTGAAACAATGACATTTGGCGTTTTTCTAAACCGACCGTGTTTCTGTGTCTTATGTCTGCTCCCGCTGGAACCCTTTCGTTTTAGGTTGTTTACACAACTTTTGCTTTTGCCTGAGTACATAAAACGCTCTACTGGATACAGCTGCTTATAAATCACATATTTTAAAAGTACTGGTGTCATCAAACTGTATTCCCTTAAAGGCCGTTTCCCCTCCCTTTCCAAATGGTTCTGATTACCACAATCATGCTATTGTTTAGATCTGCTTCAACACAACGCCGTCCCCTTCAGAGGCCGGTCCCAGATACATGGGGAGCAACGCCTTGTGCACAGTAGTGCCACAAAGCTAGGGTGCTGGACCGGTACCCCCTGCTGCCTGTATATCTGCCCACCTCCCCTTGTATCCAGGCCCGCTCCTGCATCTCCTGGACGTGCATCCCGATAAAACAGACGAGGACAGTGGGATTAGGAGTGATGCATGCGCGGAGCCTCGCGGCCGCCACGCTATTCCGTGTGCCGCCACATCCGCCGGTTGCCATGACAACCCCCTTTCAGGGAACGATTCCCGAAGCCACGCCGGCCTGAATGAGCTCTGTGTCTGCGCGTGAAAGAATATGACATGTATACGTACGGCCTTCGTGCTGAAAGGGGGCTTGGCATGTGCCGTTCCAAAGTAGTATTCATCGGTGAAAAGACATTAGAGAAATGATGGAGACGAGAGGGGCATGTTTAGTGTCAGCGAGATCCATAGATGGTGAGGGGTAGGGGGGGCTGCATCTGAATAGACCCTACAATTACAAGCCAGCCATTATGATAGCATGGGATCATTTGTACAAACAGAGGACCGGCGAACAAGCGACGACGGGTGGGCGGGTCCCGGCAGCACAACCAGAGCTCTCTGTATCTCACGTGGGCAGACGCTAGAGGAAGCCTGCCCCTGGGCAAGGCCACTCCCAGGCACAGCACCACCCCCGCCTGATTATGGTAACACGCTTATGGAGGCTGTTGACTCCGCAGCATCCAACACACATGCACCACAACAGGCTGCCTCCCTTACTCCGTTACCCGTTCACCGGCTCTTGCTGGGATTATGATGAATGCAAAACTGCATCGTCAGCCTCAGATCTCACGCATATCCGCGTGCCTCATTAGGCACGGCTGTCCACTGGGGACAGTTCAGCGGATGAGAAGGTTAAAGAGGCGAGTTACTTAGTTTAATATGGGTAGGGGAAGTCATACTTCACCCAGATCAGCAGGTACAGCAGCTCGCCAAAGCTTGCGAAAGTAGAACGGAACTGTGAATTATTTGTTACTTGGATCATTTTTCACGAAACTCTCTACTCATTTGATGTGTGACCTTCATAAATAAGGAACCCTACTGGCTGGGAACTGTGCTGAGATCTTTTTTAATTATCTGAACCAAAGGCTTTATGGCAGAAATAGTCGGTGTAGAGCAAGCCCTCGGAGTATCAATAAGTTTTGCACATTGGTTTTCGATAATAAAAGCAATTACCAGTGAAGGACTCTTGAAATCAATGGAAAAAGAGAAAGCAACTTTTTGCGTTATTGACCTATATTTATCCCAGGGTAGAAATGTCAGCGTGGAGTCTAAATCCATAATACTGCAGTCGCTCATGCTACCACCATTCCCTTTTGAAATATATAGTTGTTAGTGACGGAAGAAACAATTTCCACAAATGTATTTTTGGAGCAGTTAAAATGATGGCCGGCTTCTAGCGTGGACAAGCAGCGCATCATTCCAGACGTGGGCTGTAGAGCCGTTATGCCTGTGATGTATGGAACATCCCCAGAGGCACTCCCCAAGGCAGTCTGGCCGTGACAGATGTTCTCAACTCTCACAAACAGCGATGTGCAACTCCCATTTTGAGTCTACACCTCCCTTTTAATCAAGCACATGGCAGCCATCGTCGATACGATAGTGTCGCCATGCTCTCTCGAAATGACCCCGTTTTCACGTTACTAACCTTGAGTATAGAAGAGCAGGGTTTCCCTCTGAAGGTGGTTTAAAATAACAGCAGATAACTGTGCCGTTATCTGTGCTAGATAACAGCCCAGAGAGGATGGAATTCAGGCTACGTACATGTGACACTACATCTCAAGGGTAGCCTTATTGAAGCCCCGCTGAGATAAAAGATCCTTTTGTCTCGGTTGGTGACACGGTTGAATTCTCTCAGCAATCATTGACTGCATGGCATTCATTCATCTCAGTTCGGGAGAGTCTGAAACGTGTCCAAATGGCCTCGACTCCATTTACATTATCAGTCTTTTTCTCCAAATATTAATTACAATTTCTCATTAACTACTCTATGGACATTCAAGCCTAACTCTAGGCCTATCCACTGTATTAACAATGTGAACATAAATATAGAATTGACACAATGCTCTGAAAACCACAATTGCCACATTTTCAACTTCCTTACAGACTATGGATGGTACAATGGTTACCGATTCTACCATTTATGCGTTTCATGTGTTCGCTTGCATCTACTAGCGTCTACTGTTTTCACGTCTACTATTGAAAACATTCACAGCCAACGTGGGGATAATATGTGTCATACTTCAGCAGAGGGCAACACCAAATGAACAATGACGTCAAGCAACCCTGCACTGCTTAGAGCAGATGTCTAGCATTATACATGGTAGTCAAATAGCTGTAGCTACGCGCTCACATAAACAAAAACAATTGAATTGCATTGAGTCTTTATTTTTCACCAGGGGGCAACAAACATGATTCTGCCACTGTTGTAACCATCAATCAGGTTTTGCCCTTCTTGTTGTTACATGAGCGAACCATTCTTATTATTTGGTCGGCGTTATTGTACTGTCCTGGGACTGTTGCTTTAATTTCCTTTATGAGTCATCTGATTGCATACCGGAAATCCTAGAGGAGTCCTGAAAACTCAACTGCCTCCCGTCTCGTTGCAAGTGTGGTAAAAACACTTCTGAAGTAGTTCACGGTTGAAAAACACAACTCGTTTATTTCAACGTAGTGGTGTAACAACATGTCGTATGGTCATACTGAAATGCTAGGCTACACTTTGAAGCATATTTTTGGATACACTCTTTAGTATCTCCTCACTTTGATTCATATGTCCCCATTATTTAGGTCCTCATTAGAGACAAAAAAGCATACATTTCAATGTAGGATT
>OMKX01056329.1:0-12638 GCA_900302425.1 Brosme brosme
CAGTCTAATTTCATTGGCATTGAAGCGCGGCTTTTAGTCCAATATGTTAATTATTGTTGTTATGTATATAGTTGCTTATTTTACGCCTTTATTTACTATGTATTTCTGAAATACAACTTATATACAAGAAGGGGCGGTGACAGTGGCGGTGATCATTGGAGTTGTCACCGAGACGTTTCGCAACGTAATGACGTCATATACCTGCGCCATGTCATCTTCTAACAGCCAACCTCAATGACATGTATTATATAATTGGAATTTGTTTAGAAACAGTTTTTGGAAATATAATACTGAATAATCCCATTTGCGATGTATAAGTTCACAGTAAACGCGGGGTCCCGCGTTTTCAGCACATCTATGATTAGGCAATGTATCTGTAAAGGTAAGTTACCTTCTTCAGTTATTGAAATGTACATGCCACATGAGATTGGAAAGGTTGTGAAATATATATAGCCTTCTATATGCAACATATTGGTTACGTTTCAGCATGCTATTTTGCTCAAAAAAATCAACATAGGTGCATTTAGCAAAACAAACAACGGGTGACCAATGATTTCTGCGTTCTAGAAGTTAAACAACAACAGTGCGCTCGAGGTTACAGTGTCCTCCCGACCCCACGCGACAGCGAGGAGAAGGCTATGCTGGACCGAATGATGCGCGTGGATCACGCAGGAGAATATGGTGCCAACCGTATATACGCTGGTCAGATGGCGGTGTTGGGAAGATCACAAACAGGCCCTCTCATTCAGGTGTGAACATTGAACAGAAAGAATGACAAAGACAAAGTAACCGATGTCGTTTAATCGTTTCATCGTTTACTTTTCGTGCATGAAATTGAATTCTTTCTTTGTAGTTCCAGTACATAAATATTCACTAAGAGGATACTATATACTTATTGTTGACCTCCAGCACATGTGGGATCAAGAAAAGAGACACCTTGCAAAGTTCAATGAAATCCTGGCGGACAACAGAGTGCGGCCCACGTTTCTATTACCCCTGTGGAACATCTCTGGATTTCTATTAGGTGTGCCCATGGCTCCTTCTCCATGCAGTCTTTTCACTTACACATACAATGTTTATGATCAATAATTCATAAGGAAAAACAATTAATTTAAGTGACAGCTGCGCCTGACGTCTTACATTTTACACTTCTTACATTTAATGTTATGTCCCCATTACATGTCATTTCAGTCTTGAGGTGTTTACAAGGTACATGTATCCAGTGTAGAGTCCCTCTTTGCTTGTAGATTAATGCGCTATTTGTCTCTTACAGGGGCTTCCACAGCCCTGCTGGGCAAGGAGGGGGCGATGGCCTGCACAGTAGCAGTAGAAGAGAGCATCTCCGAGCACTACAACAGCCAGATCAGAGCTCTAATGGAGAAGGACCCAGACAGATACACTGAGCTCCTTCAAGTAAGTTCCCAACCGCCTGTTTATTCATAAAATAGCTGGAATCTATGTATTGTGTTGCTGACAGATGCATATCAGTGAAAGCCTATTCTGTACATTATATTATTTTATTTACCTGCCCAGTACGGGCAGAAAATAGCAATTAGCTAAAACCTGGTACATTACATCTGTCCTTGTTTTATAAGGTTCTTATATATGTGTTCTTTGTACATTTTCCCTCACTCTGTTCAAATGATAATAATAGCTAATAAAGGAGTTTAGAGATGAAGAGATGGAACATCATGATACAGGATTGGAACAAAACGCTGAATCTGTAAGCATACTTTTTTTGGAGTGGTTCCTAAAGTTTGTGGTTTTTCTATTTAAAAAAATGTATACTTTCGATAGTATACATAATGTTATTTATATTTCTGTTTTCTCTTTGTTTTCTAGGCGCCTGGATACTGGCTATTAAAAACGGTAATACAGCTGGGCTGTAAAGTGGCAATACGTGTTTCTGAACGTGTTTAATTTCATTTTGTATAAATATGTAAAAGATTCTGCTGTGAATAAAATTATCATACTTTGTTTTTCTATGACAATTTGAGTATTTTCTTGCAATTTGTTCAGCTAAGATTGCTGATTATAACTGCTGATTTCTACTCTGCCAATGCTATCTGATTATTCCCACATTGAACTCACTACAAAAACTTGTCAAAATACATAAAGGTTTTATAAACATCCAAAGATATGACAATTGGAATAAAGGTGTACTGCAATAAGATGCCCAGAGAACTCATTCATTTCTAGAAGGTCCATTTTAAAGGGTATATTCTGCTATCATGAAAAATACAGGCATCATATTTATTTCAAAAGTCTGTTAAGTCAGTTGCAAGACTTCCAGTCCAAACATTATTATATTTATATAAAGCATTCATTGAAATGGGGTCAGTGTATGTAAGCCCTATCACCCGCTGTGATGACCCTCCAAGATACAGTCTCTCTTTCACACGTGATAGATCATGGATCCAGCTGAACAAGGGCTTGTCATTCCCGCCTAGCACTTATGCGTCCTCACACAGCTGTTCCGGGAACATTAGGTCACTCAGAATGAAGGATCAACAACCAGACTTGTCAAGGGGGGCCCTAATCTATTGCCCCTCCCCCTCACCCCACCACCTCCTCCTTCAATTGAATGTAGGGACCTATTTGTCTTTGCATATATCTATCACGTATACATCTTGTACTCGCATACGCTATACACCCATCCAAGTGCGGCCTATTTCATACCGTTGGATGCAGAAATAAAATACTGCCACTCTTCTTAAGCACCTTTGGGTTGCAACTTTAACGGCCGTGCATGGACTCACATTTCCTGTGTTGACCTATGACTAACAGGTTGTGCTTATTATAATGTTGTGTTGTTAATGTTAATGTTAATGTTGTTGTGTGAGTCCATTCCACTCAAATTATTTTCAATATTATATTGCTGCAATATTTAGCATTGTTAATTATTCACCAGCTGGTGTAAGTTCCCTTGATGATAACTTGTGTTACAGGCAGCCCAGTCTGACATTTCTAAATCTTATGCATGTTTACTACCTAAGCTGAGTAAATATATAAAAAGCTATTAATTACAGACTACAAGAGATAACATGAGCGATACTTTATCACTCATGGCATTTCATCATGATATCACAAAAAACACTAATGTACATACTCATACTACACATACTATACTTTGCACCTTGCAGTAAATTCTGTGTAGAAAAAAGAAGAAAATAAAAGAACAAGCTAAGACATTTGTGACCAGGAAAGATAGATTGAAGTGCATGGGTGATAAGGCAAAGCACTAGCCTAGCACCTTGACATCCCTCAACCTGCAGACACGGGATCATAAATTATTTCTGTCAGATTCATAAAAAAAATATTTTACAGGAAGATGAGGCAACAACTGTTAATCTCCATCCTGGCATCAGGAAGGACAGACGATCATCATGACAGTCTGCAAGGTGGTGAAGCATGAAAGGTACTACTGCTACAGTGCAGGCCCTGTGATATATTATATATTTAAGGATGTGTGTATTTTATTGATGAGAAACACCAAAAATAATGCATTTCACAGATAGCCACACACAGATAACACACAAAGGCTAAAATAAAATGGATACCAACCCTTAACCCGAAGACATACAGCTACGTGCACACAGCTGAAGTACATTTGAATGGAACAAATTATAAGAATCCTGATGCGCCACCTACTAACTGTAGGTACTCAAATATAAATCATTGGTGTATCTGGTGAGCCCTGAAATACTAAACTGTTAAGCAAAAATTACACAGGTCAGAACACTAAATCATTTTGACCAATTCTGATATTTCTAATAATACTTGGGTCTGTGGCACCCTCTATGGGTTTAGGTTTAGTATTCTAAGTGGAGGAAGGAAATAAAGAAATAAGAAAACACTGTTTAGATTTAGAGAAAAATAACATGACTTATTCAACTTTGTCTTTAATCAGTCATAATGTAACTTAAAGAAGATAAGAACTAATATTAGGATTTTGGTATGCTGCAAGTAGTATTATATTCTAGTCCTTTCAAAGGGATGAGCCAGCACATGAGATCATATTGTAGGCTGAGCCTCAGCATCGTCCTCAGGGTTTTAAGGCCCTCCAAAACAGCACGTGAAAGTTGCACGCTGCGTTATCACTACATTGGATTGGTTGCCCTGTGCTCTCAGAAGCATGTGCACGTTGTTAAAGCATCGTTTGCCTTGAACATTAAACTAGATCTTCCCAGAAATGAGAGGCCACGGGTGTGAAGTGTCCCTGCATTGCTTTTCATGTACATCTGGTTATCCATGTCAACCATCCAGGCACAGCCCCGCAGTCCCGAAAACAGTCTGACACTCTAAAGGCTAATTCTGTACGGTACACATAAATACCTGTAGTGGGATGTCATTGTTTACATGCTTAAAAGTACGGTGCCGGGAAGAGTGTTACGAAATCAATCAGATCAACTCTCTTTTTTTTATTGGCTACTTTAGAAGGAATTGTGTACAGTATACAGTTATAAAGGGTCTTCACAAACCATCTTATTTCTGTTCATTTTTGGGCGATACAAACAAAATAGGCCATGTGACCACGTGTCCTTACATTCTGAAGGGACAACACATGATGCAAAGCACTGACATCACCTCAGCTGGAATTCCTGATTTACGGCCTGTCCAGTGATGGCATGGCTTTGGACTACCCACTGTGTTGAAAGAAACACTGCCAAGGTCAGTCTGGAGCGAATTTTCATTTCTTGGAGAGAAATAAATACGATTGAATGAAAAAAATGATATTCAATGCACCGTATCGATTTTCATCATCTAGTGCCCGGATGAGGGTTTACGACAGTTGGTTAGCAAGCCATGTAAGGACATGGTACAGCTTGTCTAGGTTTGTCTGGGTAAACCATTCTCATTCCATGCAATGCTTATCAGTTATTTTTTATATTTGTAGTATACAGTACACAACATCGTCTTATGGCATAAATACTCCCACAAATAATAACGATATACAGAGATATGAATAAAAAAACAATCACACTGCCATACTATTAATTTATTAAGGTGCGTTTACCTACAAGGATCATGTCATTTGTTTTAGTGGTCCTCATATTTCCAAAGCTGCATGTATTAAATACCGTGATGCTTTGGTAACATGCATGCTGGTGATCTTTCCGTATTGCAAATGGTTGGAGCAGCTGTGCTGGCATTGTGCGGCGCGGTACTAACACAGTCAATCAGACACGTGGACCTCCTGTGGAGCCTGCAAGCGTTGTGTTACCCTGCCTCTCCTATACATCACCGCATTGACAAGCTGCTCACTCTGTCCAGCATCACTCCAAGGCCATCCTGCCACCCATGACTGGTGTCATAAGCCACTAAAAACACCTGATGCTCCTCAGTGAGTTATTGTCCATTCTGTAACCTGGTCCACTTCAGGTCAGAGGATCGTGGCAAAAGCCAACGTTGGAGGTCAATCGGCAATGGTTTCGAGATCGGTTTATTGAGGCAGTTATCGAGGATTAGTTGTGTTTACGCTTCAAACAAATGTTCTTGTAAAGCAATGTGCAATGCAGTCCAGCAATCTCTTGTTGATCCAGGGCAATGTATAACATTGGCAATGATCGGGGCAGTGTGCATGCTTGCAGAATGAACATACTCCACAGGAATAACGGTGCGCATAGCATGTCATTAGGTGGTTAGGGGTGCAGCAGTATTGGCTTTTCAACAGCCGGCTAGTGTGCTTACACTTATTTACACATTAAGCTATAACATCACCTCATGCTCCAATCCAACACCTTGTATCCCTGCCATCGCCCTCCTCCTTATCTATCATCTTATGTGTGCAGAATGCTACATAACGTGCTTTTCTGGCCCATCTTCTAGAGCCGTGTCCTCCATCAGTGGTGACCACCAACATTGATGCTTAGGTATATCATTAAATCAAATGAAACTGTACAAAGACAATGAGACTCTACATTAATTTGGAGCGTAAATATATATGACATGGCAATCTAGACATGGGTTTATTTTCCCTTAACATTTAATGGCACTGGTGTGTTTACTGCAGGACACCCATATGAAAATCAGTAAATGCTGGGTGCCCGCAGCAGCCGTCGGGTCACCACCCTCCTCCGGTGTTGCAGTGCGTTGGGAAGAATCCAGCCTATGACTGCTCTCTCCGGCGCGTTGTTCTTTGAAGCTATCCGGCGGGAAATATTCCCACTCGCTGGGACCGGAGTCCCACCTCAGCCGAGCTTGGTGATGACACACACATGCTCAGCAGACAAAGTGCCCAGACCACCTGGGCTTTGAGGTGTCTGTGTCCTGACCTTGTGTGGGCTAGCGGTGAAGAATAACAGCACAAGGGGAGAAAGAATGCCTCAGAGGCTGTCTGTGCGGTCAAGCCGTTGACCCTCAGAGTAAAGTTTAACAAGCCTCATCATCCTTGTCAATGTTCTGCAGTATGTAACAAGTGTTTTCTTTTTTTTGGTGAAATGTCTTTTTTGTGTTAAGACTCGGATGGCGAGAAGGCTATTGTCACATTTTGTGTGTGTGTGTGTGTGTATATGTTAATGTCGGTCTCTTTGTGTTTGTGTGAGTGTGTGTGTGCGTCTGAGTTTGTGCAGGTCTGCGTGTGTGTAGATGTATGAAAGCACAATGCTTGACACCCTTGACAGGCCGAGTGGCGAACCCCAGGAGGTGGGGAACACATGCACTTCAATCAAACAGACAAGTGTGGCTGATTGTGTCGATATGCAAGTTACTCAGCACCGGCCTTCTCTTGAAGAAAAGAAAAGGGAAAAGGAGACCAAAAAACATATCACTGTGTTCAATCCAATATGAAGAAAAATAAAATGCCATCGATCTGTTCAGGACGTTCTGGCAAAAAGGAGATAGATTTACTGCAGCTCCTCTCATTTCTCACCTTTTTGAAGTATCTGTTTAACAGATTGTTGCATTGATTTCTGGGAAGACAGATGGTGGTGTGTGTGCTTCGAGACAACTGAAGGAATGAACAATTGTTCAGCTCGGTAGATCAAATCCAGCGCACTGGTGTCATTCTGTTTCGTTTCTATTGTGCGTGGGCACATACATTTTCAAACACATATTTTAGAACAGCTACTTTTCTTTTTTGGATGAAGTTGAAAGTAACCAAAAAGAGCTTGAAATGTTTGAGCATAATACCGTTCAATTCTGTCTGCCAACCTGATAGATCTAACTTGCTTATTTAACAGGCTTATGGCAGAGCAATATGCCCTGCATTGTCACCTTCAAAGAGGTGATTTTTATGCAGAAATGTTAAAACTTTTATATCGTACTGTAGTAGACATAAAAATCGAAATGGAAGTTAAATGTTTACTATTTCATAGAAATGCTGCCAATATCACGTCCACTCTCCGAGACCATTGTACGGTTGCCCTTCCATTGAGTCTCCTGTGTCCATGCAGACTCTTTAGCCCCAGTAGCACAGCCAGCTACATTGCCACAGCCCCAAGATCATTATTGACTGTGATTGACATGTCAGGATGGTGTGCATTTCGTTGATGAGAATTTTACAGCTCTGGTGATCGTGATCCCCGCTGAGTACGGTACACGTCACCTCAGAACTATTCCATGGGGACCAGCCTCAAATACCCCAGCCTGTGTCTTCAGCACAGGCAAAACGAGTCTAACCTGCCATCAGGGAGCCTGGAGGACTGCGTTGGAGCACAAGCCAAGGGTAAATACATCTTTGAGCACACATTTGGCCCAATTTGAGCCATCCACCACAAATCATATAGGTTTCATTTTAATTATTAAACAAATGTAGTTGATCTAATCGTGTGAGCAGAGTGTGATTCTTTAGATGTTATATAATATCATAAGATGAAAGATTAATAAGCATATGTTATTTGCAATCTGTTAAAAGTAAATAGTTAATTATAACATTTTAACATGCCGGCATTATATTTCAGCACTTCGCACATTTCAGCACTTATTATTGTTTATTATTTTATTGTATTATTATTATTGTATTAATGTACCATATTATTAGCTAGCACTTAACAATAAGGTTACATTAATGAACCATTATTTATCATCAGTTAATGCAGTAATAGGCATTATTATATAGAATTAGCATAGGGGTTAGGGGGAGTGGGTTAGGGTTACGGTAAACCTTAAACCTATAATATAATGTAAACATAAACACCATTAGTAAACATGAACACCATAAGTAAATGATTACTAAGCCATTAGTTAACTGTTATTTCAGTGCTAGTTTATGCTTATTACTCCATTAGCAAATGTTAATTAATATTTAACATTAATGTACGCTTATTGTAAAGTGTTACCTATTATGGTTGTACCATTTATCTTTGGGTTTGATACTATATCAAACTGTGTTGGGCTAAATGTTTCCAAGTTTGCAGTTGTATAAGTGTATACATCTTGCATTTTTTCCCCCTTATTATCTGCCTATGGACATGGGACTGGCTTGTGTTTGGGAACTTATATCCCTTGTTGTTGTCCATACCAATGAGGTTGTCTGTCCCAATCGCACCGTGAGAGGGTCTGTCCAATTGTTGACTGAGAGTCTGTCCCATTTCACGGGCGCTATTCATTCCCTTGTCGGAGCGTGTCGGAGGTGTGTGATCCAATGACCTTCAGGGTCACATACCATACTAAGAGGCTGCGCAGCTATGCCAACCATGCAGGTGTTTAAATCAAAACACTGGCAATCAGGGGTGGATGAAGGGCGGGGAGGAATTGGGCGGAGAGTGCAGAACAGAGAGGATGGGGGAGGGGTAAGGCTTGGTGTTAGGTCATGGTCAGACGAATGAGATGATGATGATGATGATGATGATGATGATGATGGTGATGATGATGATAGCCTGGCACATGGTATTTTCTTTTTTTGTGAAGACTTGAAATATGTTGCGATGAAGCGCGTGTTTTCCTTTCTCCTCGCTACGGGTTGGACGGCACCGCCCCTAGGCGTGAGTCGTCATCGACCACTGCAGCTAGGAGTGAGGGCTGGCAGGAGCTCAAAGAGAAAACCAGTGGGGAATGTGGTCCATATGGTGACACTATAAAGCTCACTTGGGATTCGCAGGCTTCATCGAAAGCTGCTTCTACCTTTCATCAGTACCAACACCGGGCATCTTCTTCTTCTTCTTCTCCTCACGCCTGGTCATTGTGCTCTGATCATCGTCATCATCATCTCATCCTCTCCTCAGCAGTGTCTGGTCTCCACTTCACCACAGAGGTCCACCAGCAGAGAGCTCCAAATATCTTAAAGAGGTACGTCTTTATGCTTGATATTGGATTTGTGTATTAAAAGAGATCATAGACTGTGTAGTATGATCAGAGGTTGGTTTTTGCGGGGGGAATTACTTGCGATGTTTGAGGTTACTCTCAAGCATCACAGATTTCTCCTCCCCATGGCAGGACTAGACATGAAGCTTCTTGGATTGCTAGCTCTGGTCCTTCTGCTGGAGGGCACCTGCTGCCAGAACAACCGGCAAACCAAAACTAGTGGCAAGCCCGCCAAGAGGACCGGGAACCAGGGAGCCTCCGTCCCCCCGCCTCAGCCTGCTGAAGAGGACTCCCCCGTAGTACCTGGAGGAGGAGAAGGAGCAGCAGAGGGGGCAGTGGAGGCGGCAACAGAGGCCCTGCCGGGAGGTCCCGTTGTGGTGCAGCAATCTGAGGATATGAGGCTGCAGTTCCTCAGGAACACCCAGGTCACGTGTAACGACGGGACCGCAGCGGGGTATGGTACTTTGGACCTCATATCGATGCAACTTTTGAAACTGCATGTGTTCCACAACAGACTTTTCTGTTGGGCACAAACCCACTTGAGATTTTTTGTAAATATAAAGACAAAAACAAAAAAAAAACGAAATAATATATACATTTTTTAATTGTGTTAGTAATTGTTTTTAGAATAGAATATAATTTTCGATGGATAGAGGAACATACAGAAAGCATATATTGCATCTCCATACACAGTATATTTCTCTATTGCTCAACTTATTAACTGCACTTTATTATTTGTCATTCCCTTCAGTTTTTACCTTAAGGAATTCAGAGGGAGCCGTAAATGGCTGCTATTTCTGGAAGGTATGAAAAGATACACACACATACACGCGTTCTTTACAGGCCTTAACAATAAGCACACCAGGGGTGGTTCCATCCTCTCTCTGTATCGGAAGCAATGGCTAATATTAGTGTCTTATTTTTAGGTGGTTGGTGTTGCTATAACAAAGAGACCTGTGATTCCCGGTACCAAAATATCCCGCGCCTCATGAGCTCATTGGCGTGGCCCCAAACCAGGAAAGGTAGGTCACTTGGTCATGTTTCAGAATACACCACGTTATTCACGTTCCTGTCATATCATGGCGTCATTTTCCCAAAATGGTTTACGTCTGGACTCCATTTTTGTTTGGATGTGTTTACAGGAAGCGGTATATTGTCCACCAGAGCTGAGGAAAACCCCCACTGGTACAACGCAAATATTGTGTGAGTACTGTCGTTTGCATTGATTGATCACTGTCATTCTGGCGTCCAAAGCATAAGGTTTAGGTAGATTTGATTGATCTCATTGAAACCTTTTTGTGGAGGAATGCCACAAAATGTCATCTTGTCCATATCAATGCCTGGCTCTGTGCAGGTTCATCCCCTATTGTTCAAGCGATGTATGGAGCGGTATTGGACCCATCCCGACCACACCCAGGTCGCGCCAGGGAAGAGAGCGGGAAAAGGAGAGAAATACAAGTCTGAAATACCTTTAGTTGTATTCCAATAGTTAAGATACAATAAAAAAAGAAGTATAGAACTTCTTGCTGACTGTGTAATTCCTCATTGACTTGTTTCGTGCATTTTGTTTGTTCGTCAGCTGAATACACCTTCATGGGATCCCTGATCATACGGGAGGTAATCAAAGACCTGATCCCCAAGGGAATCAAACAGGCCAAGGTCATCATGCTGACCGGCACCAGGTCAGTGCGGTTCTTCACAATGTTTCATAAATGACATGTCTGACGAGACACTCACAAAGAAAAGGGACAGCTACTGCCACTACTTCTAAATCTGCCGCTAAGTCTAGCATAGCCATTTGCTTATCATGTTCTGCAGTTAGTTGGGTGTAGGGGCTTACGTCGAGAGCCGTGATGCAATGGTGCGTGGCTGAGGCCCAACTATTGAGTGAGTTCCTCGGCTCCTCTACAGCGCTGGAGGCACAGGTGTCCTGCTGAACATCGACAGAGTTGCCAGTCAGCTGGAGCAGATGGGTGCCGAGGCCCATGTTAGGGGCTTGGTGGACTCTGGCTGGTTTCTAGAGAGTCAACAGCAGCTGGCACAGAGCTGCCCTGAGACTATCTCCTGCTCGCCTGAAGATGCAATAAAGAAGGGGCTCAGGTGACGTCCTTTTTAGACATTGAACAATGTATGAAATGTCATGTGTTGGCATTGTTTCATGAAAGGATGAGCGCTTTTACAATCAGCTCCTAACTTTACCCCCTTTCTGATGCATGTGCGGTAAGATAATCAGTTTTGCCATTTTCCTAGGTTGTGGAATGGAGTTGTGCCTGATCGGTGCCGGCAACTCTACAAGAGAGGAGAGGAGTGGCAGTGCTTCTTTGGCCACAAGCTGTACGCCACCTTGACCTGTGAGTCACTCACCGGGCCTGCCATTATCTGTGGTCGAACCACATTAATAGCTTTGACCTTAGACTCAACTATGATGTCAGCATTTGAGCATTTGGTGGAAAGTCGTCAAGAGACGACACACACACATGTGCTCATAGTTGTGTTTATATTTTGAAGATCACTGTTTTGCATGTGACCTAAGGAACTTGACCCCCTGTGCTCTCCTGCAGCCCCCCTGTTTGTAGTGCAGTGGCTGTTTGATGAGGAGCAGCTGAGGGTGGAGAACATCGTAATGGGGGGGCATAGCCTTTCTGAGGAACAGTGGACCTACCTGCAGAACCTCGGACGAGAGTTGAAGAACTCCCTGAGAGACGTTACGTACGTTGGCCGGACAACCTTACTTAAAACTGTCTTTTGATCTACAATGGTAAAAAGTGATATAACCAACAAGCGACAGCCTCTCCATAATTGTAGTCACGTCAAATAAATCCATCCTTCTACATAGATGATAAGTGTTCTCCACTATCTCTTTCCTCAGGGCTGTGTTCGCTCCCTCCTGCCTCTCCCACACTTTGATCACCAAAAGGTAAGCATTGGTATTTGACCCCAAAAGCGCCCCCTGCCACCTTCCACACACCCCCTCTCTCCCCGATTCCCAATGGAGCCGTCCTCACCTAGTGAGCTGAGCTCATGCTGTTCTTTCAGTACCATCATTCATCATGACACACCATGCGTGCAACCGAATGCCACTTCACACTTTCAGTATCTCCCTAAGTAGCTCTCACCCCCACCTCTCTCTCTCTCTCTCTCTCTCTCTCTCTCTCTCCCTCTCTATTTCTCTCTCTGCTACTACTCTCCCTTAGACACACACATGCACACAGACAAACAAGCTCACACACACACACACACACGTACAAAAACACATGCTCACACACACACACACACACACACACACACACACACGCACGCACACACACACACACGTACACATACACGCACAGACACACACACATAGACACACACACACATATGAACACAGACACACACACAGGAACAAGGACATA